>JAWVMQ010000064.1:0-114815 GCA_036321185.1 Trypanosoma lewisi | reverse complement strand
ATCCAACCTTTCTTGGTCTTGAAAAACAACGTCGTGAACTTAAGAAGGATCCGTACGCGAATGAAGATCGTGTAGCTGATTTGGAGCAGATGATGAATGACCGTGCGCACGAGCTTGCGAAAAAGATGAATGCTATGGAACGTCCATCGTACATGGAGCCTGCATACCACGGTGTCCCCGCATCTGCACTGCCTCTTGATGGAGATAAGGAGTTCGGCAATCTGGAGGCGGAGCGTGCACGCCTGTGCCACGAACCAGGGAAAAACAGTTCTCAGATTGCCAAGGTAGAGGCGGCGCTGAACCAGCGTGCCGAGGGCATGGCAGCAGAGGCTCTTCGACAGGACCGGATGTTTTTGGGTGAGGAAGTAGAAGGGGTGCCTGTGCGTCACTTGCCTCTGAATGATGATGCTGAATTTTCGCGTTTGGAGGCCAAGCGTGCGACACTAAAAAATAGTGATCCAGGGAGGAATATGAAGGCCATTAAGGATCTGGAAGAGCAAATGATGGATCGAGCGGTAGATCTTGCGAATGAGCTGAAGGGGGATCTCCGCAGTTTGCTTGATCAGCGACCGTTAGGTGTGCCCTTGGAATCCCTTCCGCTTGACGATGATGGATGCTTCTTTGATCTCGAGGAGAACTACCGAGAGCTTTCTGCCGACTCTGCTAACCGTGGCAAATTGGATGATATTCTTGATCAGTTGAATGAGCGAGCCCGGGAATTGGCACAAGATCTGCACGACAAGGAGCGCAGTGTGTTGGAGCAGAGGCCTGAGGGTGTTCCTCTATCGGCGTTACCGTTAAACACGGATAAAGAATTTAATGCCCTGGAGACGGAAGCGCGCACGCTTCGGAATATCCCCAGTGGCCGAGGTAAGAACGCAGCACGCCTTAAGGAGCTAGAAGGTGCGATGAATCGCCGTGCGGTGGAGCTGGCCAACGAGTCTCGCAAGGCGTTTTGTGACGCCACACCCGAAGGTATTCCTTTGGAGTTGTTGAAGCTTGGTGACATGGACGAGTTTACAAGATTGGAAGAAGAGCTTCGGGAACTCCGAAAGGACCCCGGTACGAACAAGGAGGCCATCAGCGATCTTGAGTATGATCTGAACAATAAGGCACACGAGGCTGCAAGGGAGATAATGGAGGGTGATCGCGGCTACCTGGATCCCAAACCTTGTGGCGTGTCGCTCTCTGTCCTACCCATCGGTAGTGACCCAACCTTTCACGCACTGGAAGTGGAGCGTGGTAAGCTCAAGGCAGCAAATACACATGGAAACACTCGCCAAATAAAGGACCTTGAAGAAAAGCTCAATGACCGCCTGAGGGCACTTGCCGAGGAGCAGAAGGCAGAAGACCTCTCTGGTCTTGACGAGGAGCCGGAGGGTGTTCCGTTGAGTGAGTTGAAACTACACGATGATGATGTGTTTGATAACATGGTGGGTGCGATTCGTGACCTCAAGAGAAATCCAAACAAGAATTCTGATCTTATTGATGACCTACGGGAACGGATGAATGACCGTGCCCACGAGCTGGCTCAGGAGAAATTAAGAGCAGATCGTGCCTTTCTGGACAAGAACCCTCAAGGTGTTCCTTTGGAAATCCTTCCGCTGAGCACGGATCCTCAGTTCCGTAGATTGGAGGCTGAGCGTGCGAAGCTAAAGGCTCAAGATCCCCGTCGTAATGCGAAGAATATACGCGACCTGGAAGACGCACTGAACAACCGCAGCCATGAGCTCGCCCGTGATCAACTACGTGAAGATCTTACTGGAGTTAATGATATGCCCCGTGATATTCCTCTTGAGGCGTTGCAACCCCACAGTGATCCGGCCTTTGCGGAGTTGGTGAACGAGATTCGTGCGCTGAAAGCTGACCCTAATGCGAATGCTAATGAGATTGAGCGTGTCCTCCACGCGATGAATAACCGTGTAGATGAGTTGGCAGCGGCGCAGCTTGACAGGGACTTCTTGGATCCCAATCCTGAGGGTGTTCCTCTGGAAATTCTCCCACTTGACACTGATCCTGGCTTCCATGCGATGGAGACAGAACGTGCGAAGTTGAAGCTGAGTGACCCTCGCCGCAACGCGAGAAAAATCAAGGACCTTGAGGATGATATGAACGCTCTCGTGCATGAATTGGCAAAGGAACAATTGGCAGAAGACTTGCGTGGCTTAGATTCGGAACCTTGTGGTATTCCGATTGAATTGCTCCAGCCGCATAATGACTCAAAGTTTCACGGCATGGTGAAGGATCTCCGTAAACTTAAAAGTGACCCTTCCACGAACACTGACAAGATAGCTGGCTTGATTGATGAAATGAACGAGCGTGCCGGTGAACTTGCCAAGGATGTTTTACAGAGTTGCCGTGAGGTTCTGGACCCTTGTCCTGAGGGTCTGCCTCTAAATTCCCTTCCCCTAGATGAGGACAAGCCGTTCCAACAGATTGAAATAGAAATGGCAAAGCTTAAGCTTACTAACCCAGTAAAGAATGCAGGACGTATTGATAATTTGGTTGGGCAATTAAATGACCGTGCATCAGAAATTGCTCGTGCTATGAAGGCCAGGGACCTTGAAGGCCTTGAGCAGACACCGTGTGGGATTCCCTTGGCTCTTTTAAAGCCGCATGACGATTCAATCTTTGCATCATTAGCAAGCGAGGCTCGTACAGGTGGGTCAAAATCGCGAAGTATTTCTTTACTTGGTGAATCTGACGCACTGAACAAACGCGCTAAGGAGATCGCCGATCAATATCTGAGCGGAGATCGTGGCTACCTTGACCGGGACCCGGAAGGCATTCCTCTTTCAGCGCTCCCATTAGATACCGACCCTGAGTTCAACGCAATGGAGGTTGAACGGGCTGTGTTAAAACTGAGCAATCCTAAGAAAAATGCTGACAAAATTAAATCTCTTGAGGGTCGCCTTAACGATCGCGCTCACGAGCTTGCGCGGGAGCGATTGAGTGGGGATCGAGGATTCCTGGATGCGGAACCGGAGGGCGTTCCACTTGCTGATCTTCCTCTCGATGACGATTTAAAATTCCACCAGATGGAGGTGGAGCGTGCAAAGTTGAAGGAACGAGATCCTGTATGCAACGCAAACGCCATCAAAGACCTTGAGGACGATATGAACGCTCGTGCGCATGAGCTGGCAAAGAAGATTCTTCAAGAGGATCTTGAGGGCGTTGATACCAAGCCTGAGGGCGTGCCACTTCTGCTGCTTCAACCACACAAGGATGCCGAATTTCTCTCCTTCCTACCGGATCTTCGCCGTCTCAAAAAGGATCCAAAACGAAACGCGACGGCAATCTCTGGACTTCAAGACAAGATGAATGATCGAGTACACGAGTTGGCCAGGGATATGATTGCTGAAGGCCGCAAGTCCCTTGACCCCGAGCCTGAAGGTATTCCACTCAAATATTTGCCGCTTGACGAAGATTCTATCTTTCACGAGAAGGAAACAGAGCGTTTGGCTCTGAAAGCAGAGAATTCAAGGAAGAATGACGAGAGGCTTAAAACCCTTGAGGGTGAAATGATGGATCGTGCAAATAAGTTGGCAGTGGAAATGAAGCTAAAGGGACGCGATGCGGTGTTAGATAAGGCTCCCAAAGGTGTACCATTGGATATCTTGCCGCTTGATGATGATAGGTCGTTTGCCGATCTTGAGGTGGAGTACCTTAAGGTTCTTGGAGATGGTGAAGATCCCTCGAAAACACAAAACTTGGCAGATGCAATGAGAAAACGTGCAGAAGACATGGCTAACAAGGTAAAGGCAGACAGCCGTATGAACTTGGAGCAAAACCCCCTTGGTATTCCGCTTGAAGAGCTTCCTCTGGAGAAAAATAAGGATTTTGATGCACAAGAGAGAGAGCTTTTTGTACTAAAGAGAGATCCAACGAGAAACGCTGACGCAATTCGTGATGCCATAGATAAGCTAAATGCATTGGTGTTTGAGATGGCGAAGGAATGTGTGGGGTTGCAACGTGACTTCCTGGACCCTGAGCCGGAGGGACGCTACCTTTCTGAGCTTCCACTAAATACAGATCCAACCTTTCTTGGTCTTGAAAAACAACGTCGTGAACTTAAGAAGGATCCGTACGCGAATGAAGATCGTGTAGCTGATTTGGAGCAGATGATGAATGACCGTGCGCACGAGCTTGCGAAAAAGATGAATGCTATGGAACGTCCATCGTACATGGAGCCTGCATACCACGGTGTCCCCGCATCTGCACTGCCTCTTGATGGAGATAAGGAGTTCGGCAATCTGGAGGCGGAGCGTGCACGCCTGTGCCACGAACCAGGGAAAAACAGTTCTCAGATTGCCAAGGTAGAGGCGGCGCTGAACCAGCGTGCCGAGGGCATGGCAGCAGAGGCTCTTCGACAGGACCGGATGTTTTTGGGTGAGGAAGTAGAAGGGGTGCCTGTGCGTCACTTGCCTCTGAATGATGATGCTGAATTTTCGCGTTTGGAGGCCAAGCGTGCGACACTAAAAAATAGTGATCCAGGGAGGAATATGAAGGCCATTAAGGATCTGGAAGAGCAAATGATGGATCGAGCGGTAGATCTTGCGAATGAGCTGAAGGGGGATCTCCGCAGTTTGCTTGATCAGCGACCGTTAGGTGTGCCCTTGGAATCCCTTCCGCTTGACGATGATGGATGCTTCTTTGATCTCGAGGAGAACTACCGAGAGCTTTCTGCCGACTCTGCTAACCGTGGCAAATTGGATGATATTCTTGATCAGTTGAATGAGCGAGCCCGGGAATTGGCACAAGATCTGCACGACAAGGAGCGCAGTGTGTTGGAGCAGAGGCCTGAGGGTGTTCCTCTATCGGCGTTACCGTTAAACACGGATAAAGAATTTAATGCCCTGGAGACGGAAGCGCGCACGCTTCGGAATATCCCCAGTGGCCGAGGTAAGAACGCAGCACGCCTTAAGGAGCTAGAAGGTGCGATGAATCGCCGTGCGGTGGAGCTGGCCAACGAGTCTCGCAAGGCGTTTTGTGACGCCACACCCGAAGGTATTCCTTTGGAGTTGTTGAAGCTTGGTGACATGGACGAGTTTACAAGATTGGAAGAAGAGCTTCGGGAACTCCGAAAGGACCCCGGTACGAACAAGGAGGCCATCAGCGATCTTGAGTATGATCTGAACAATAAGGCACACGAGGCTGCAAGGGAGATAATGGAGGGTGATCGCGGCTACCTGGATCCCAAACCTTGTGGCGTGTCGCTCTCTGTCCTACCCATCGGTAGTGACCCAACCTTTCACGCACTGGAAGTGGAGCGTGGTAAGCTCAAGGCAGCAAATACACATGGAAACACTCGCCAAATAAAGGACCTTGAAGAAAAGCTCAATGACCGCCTGAGGGCACTTGCCGAGGAGCAGAAGGCAGAAGACCTCTCTGGTCTTGACGAGGAGCCGGAGGGTGTTCCGTTGAGTGAGTTGAAACTACACGATGATGATGTGTTTGATAACATGGTGGGTGCGATTCGTGACCTCAAGAGAAATCCAAACAAGAATTCTGATCTTATTGATGACCTACGGGAACGGATGAATGACCGTGCCCACGAGCTGGCTCAGGAGAAATTAAGAGCAGATCGTGCCTTTCTGGACAAGAACCCTCAAGGTGTTCCTTTGGAAATCCTTCCGCTGAGCACGGATCCTCAGTTCCGTAGATTGGAGGCTGAGCGTGCGAAGCTAAAGGCTCAAGATCCCCGTCGTAATGCGAAGAATATACGCGACCTGGAAGACGCACTGAACAACCGCAGCCATGAGCTCGCCCGTGATCAACTACGTGAAGATCTTACTGGAGTTAATGATATGCCCCGTGATATTCCTCTTGAGGCGTTGCAACCCCACAGTGATCCGGCCTTTGCGGAGTTGGTGAACGAGATTCGTGCGCTGAAAGCTGACCCTAATGCGAATGCTAATGAGATTGAGCGTGTCCTCCACGCGATGAATAACCGTGTAGATGAGTTGGCAGCGGCGCAGCTTGACAGGGACTTCTTGGATCCCAATCCTGAGGGTGTTCCTCTGGAAATTCTCCCACTTGACACTGATCCTGGCTTCCATGCGATGGAGACAGAACGTGCGAAGTTGAAGCTGAGTGACCCTCGCCGCAACGCGAAAAAAATCAAGGACCTTGAGGATGATATGAACGCTCTCGTGCATGAATTGGCAAAGGAACAATTGGCAGAAGACTTGCGTGGCTTAGATTCGGAACCTTGTGGTATTCCGATTGAATTGCTCCAGCCGCATAATGACTCAAAGTTTCACGGCATGGTGAAGGATCTCCGTAAACTTAAAAGTGACCCTTCCACGAACACTGACAAGATAGCTGGCTTGATTGATGAAATGAACGAGCGTGCCGGTGAACTTGCCAAGGATGTTTTACAGAGTTGCCGTGAGGTTCTGGACCCTTGTCCTGAGGGTCTGCCTCTAAATTCCCTTCCCCTAGATGAGGACAAGCCGTTCCAACAGATTGAAATAGAAATGGCAAAGCTTAAGCTTACTAACCCAGTAAAGAATGCAGGACGTATTGATAATTTGGTTGGGCAATTAAATGACCGTGCATCAGAAATTGCTCGTGCTATGAAGGCCAGGGACCTTGAAGGCCTTGAGCAGACACCGTGTGGGATTCCCTTGGCTCTTTTAAAGCCGCATGACGATTCAATCTTTGCATCATTAGCAAGCGAGGCTCGTACAGGTGGGTCAAAATCGCGAAGTATTTCTTTACTTGGTGAATCTGACGCACTGAACAAACGCGCTAAGGAGATCGCCGATCAATATCTGAGCGGAGATCGTGGCTACCTTGACCGGGACCCGGAAGGCATTCCTCTTTCAGCGCTCCCATTAGATACCGACCCTGAGTTCAACGCAATGGAGGTTGAACGGGCTGTGTTAAAACTGAGCAATCCTAAGAAAAATGCTGACAAAATTAAATCTCTTGAGGGTCGCCTTAACGATCGCGCTCACGAGCTTGCGCGGGAGCGATTGAGTGGGGATCGAGGATTCCTGGATGCGGAACCGGAGGGCGTTCCACTTGCTGATCTTCCTCTCGATGACGATTTAAAATTCCACCAGATGGAGGTGGAGCGTGCAAAGTTGAAGGAACGAGATCCTGTATGCAACGCAAACGCCATCAAAGACCTTGAGGACGATATGAACGCTCGTGCGCATGAGCTGGCAAAGAAGATTCTTCAAGAGGATCTTGAGGGCGTTGATACCAAGCCTGAGGGCGTGCCACTTCTGCTGCTTCAACCACACAAGGATGCCGAATTTCTCTCCTTCCTACCGGATCTTCGCCGTCTCAAAAAGGATCCAAAACGAAACGCGACGGCAATCTCTGGACTTCAAGACAAGATGAATGATCGAGTACACGAGTTGGCCAGGGATATGATTGCTGAAGGCCGCAAGTCCCTTGACCCCGAGCCTGAAGGAGTGCCACTCGAGCTTCTTCCTCTTGACTCAGATAAAAAGTTTAGCGGGATGGAGAAGGAACTCTATGCTTTACAGGCCGCACCTCGACGAGATGATGCGGAACTCGCCAACCTGCGGGGACGACTAAATGATAGGGCCCATGAGTTGGCAAAGGAGCTTAAGAAGGCGGAGAGATCGTTTTTGAATGCTACATCATATGGCATTCCAAAGGAGCTTCTTCCACTTGACCGTGACCGGAACTTCCTGGGTATGGAACAACAGCTACGACGACTAAAACAAAATACTCATCGAAATGCCGTTGCCATTCAAAATCTCCGGGATATGATGCAGGATCGTGCAGATGAACTGGGCCTTCAAATGCTCAAGGGTGATCGACCACAATATTTGGATCCTGAATATGAGGGTGTGGAGATCGTGGATATTCCTATTGATGATGATTCAGTCTTTACTGCGTTAGAATTGGAACGTGCTATTCTAAAGGGACAAGATCCTGTGTTAAATAAAGGAAAAATTGGGGAATTGGAGAGAAAACTTGGCGAACGTGCAAAAGAGATGGCTCACGCCATAGCGATCATTATTCCTGATTGTATTAATAATTACATTGCCGGGGTTCCCGTGGAAGTTATTTCACTAAATGAGGATGAAAATTTTCAAAGAACCAAAAAATTGCTTCGTGAAATGGAGAGGAATTCTAAAAAAGATAGTGCAGAGGTTGCTGCATTAAGAGAGGAATTGTGTAAAAGAGCTGAAGATGTTTCTAAGGAGCTGCAAGCTAATGTTTATGGTCTACTACGCTCATCATACAGAGGTATTCCTACTGAAGAACTTAATCTGTTTGCTAATGAAAAATTTCGAGAACTAGCGAAAAAGGCTCGGCAACGCAAACGTGGGGGTAAAACGAAGGCTGCCGACTTTGTGGCACTTGACGACGAGCTCGATGCTTGCGCGGCAGGGATTGCAGATGACGTCGTTGATAATGAGCGTGCATTTTTGGATCGTACACCAGAAGGTATGGATTTGGCAGACGTTCCTCTTGACAATGATGACCGTTTTGCCACTATGGAGGCGGAGCGCAGAAAATTGTCAAGAGATCCTCGATCTACAAAACGTAATAGGGACATCATACGTGACCTAGAATGTGATATGAACGAGCGGGCACATGAACTTGCTCTCGAGGAGTTTGGCAAGATGCGTGGATTCATGGACCAGGAGCCGGAGGGTGTTCCGCTGAAGGAAATTCCTCTAAATATGGATGCGGACTTCCGTAATGCGGAAGTTGAACGGTACCGAATACGTAAAGGCGAAAATAAGTCATCCAAAGAGTTGGCGAAATTGGAGAAGGTGATGAATGACCGTGCACATGAGCTTGCGAATGAGTACCTTCAACGTCTTCGTGGTTTCTTGGATCCTGAACCAGAGGGTGTGCCACTGGAGGATGTGCCGCTTAACCGTGATCCTGCATTCCTTGATATGGAACGTGAGCTTATAAAGATTCGTAAGGATCCCAATGCATCGCCTCATAGAATGAAGGATCTCGAAGAAGATATGAATGCACGTGCACGTGAGCTTGCGAAGGACCTCGTAAGGAAAGAAAGGGCCTACCTCGATCCGGAGCCCTATGGTGTTTTACTTGCTGATCTTCCTTTAAACAATGACGCTGTTCTTAAACCATTGGAGCGCCAACGCCGCTTACTTAAGAAGGATCCAAAACGAAATGGAGTAGCCATTCGTGGATGTGAGGAGGAGATACAGGATCGTGTGAGGGAAATTGCGAAGGACTTTGTGGAAAAAGAGCGTGCTTTTCTTGATCCACAACCGGAGGGGGTCTTACTGAAGTATTTGCCTCTTCACACAGATAAGAATTTTCGTAAAATGTTATTAAAGAGACGGAAAATCCTTGGAAATGAATTTGGGGGCAGAGATGATGCTACAGTAAAGGAACTTGAAGTTGGCCTAAACAAACGCTCTCATGAATTGGCAAAGGAAATGGTATTGAAAAATCTTTCACTTGTTGATCCAGAACCTCTTGGCGTGCCGCTTCACGACATTCCGTTTGAAAACGATGAAAATTTCCGTAAAATTAATGAACGCTTGTTTGAGCTTGCCGCAAACGCACCTGTTAATGAGGCACCAGTGAAGGACCTTGGAGGGAAGTTGAATGACCGTTTGTTTGAATTAGCAGAAGTTTTATTGGATGAAGAGCGTTCATTTTTGGATGCATTTCCCTTTGGTATTCCTTTAAAAGAACTTCCTTTGAACAATGATTTAACACTTCGTGAAATGGAGCGTGTGAGGCGCCGCAAGCTTAAGAAGAATCTGGAGGATGCTGAGGTGAAAAAAAAGGTTTCTGACCGTGTTGAGGAAATTGCTCGCAATATTTTGTCGGGTGATCGTGCATATTTGATGCCGAATGATTGGGGAATTCCTCTTGAATATCTTCCACTGAATACGGACAATGATTTTCATTCTCTAGAATTGAGGCGACGTGAACTCAAGAAAGACCCCAAAAAGAATGCTGATGCTATTCGTGATATTGAGGATAAACTAAATGACCGGGCTTTGGAATTGGCAATTGAATTTAACAAAGAGGAACGCGCATTTCTTGATCAACAGCCAGAGGGTGTGCCGTTGCATTTGTTAATTGATTCCGATAGCACATTCCATGAGATGGAGAGGGAGCGCCGTCATCTGCGCAGATCTCCTGATAAGAACATGAATAGAATTGCAGAGTTAGAGAAAAAGATGATTGACCATGTGCGGTTCGTTGCAATTGTATACCGTGGATGGCAAGATGAAGAATTTCATGAGGCGAATAAGGACATGGCAGAATTATGGCCGCGTATCGCTGAGCTTTATCCAGAAGGAATGTATTTACCACTGGAGCCATTCAGGTTATCATCGGGGGATGTGGCTTCAGCTCCCTCAAACGCCGGTTACATCGCGCCTTTTATTGCCGCATTGGGACGTCTACCACCTTTGATCAGTCAACTAATGCATACCAAACATCATCCTGTGAATGGACCATATTCATTTACCTTCTTTGATCCCAACAATAATCCAGTTCGGGTAGACATTGATGATCGTGTCCCAGTCGATGGAAGCATGGAGCCAAAGTTTACACGCGTTCCACAACGTTCGTGGTATCCACTACTGCTTGAAAAGGCCTATGCAAAGTTTATTGGTGGGTACTCCAAACTTGATCAGTGTACACCACACGAGACATTGCGTGATTTGACGGGCCGTCCTGTTCTTCATATTCCGTTTGATCGAAAGTTGGCAGAAGCGGCTAATACCGGGGACTTTTGGACGATGAGATTTTGGGAGGGCGTGGCACATGATTTGCGTCGGGGGGATGTCATTACATGTATGTCAAACGTGGAGTGTGAAGATGGCATTCACTCTCTGTGCAGCTACGCCCTTCTAGGAGTTATTTTAACTGTTGAAGAGTCTAATGATCCTGCGGATGTTGTTATTAAACTACACAACTGCTACTTTGATGAGCCGACATATGACGGCCCTCTTCACCGAGACGATCCAAATTGGACTAATGATTTACGTCGCGTATGTAATTTTGACTATTCCCGTGAGGAACATTTATTTTTACCCCTTCCGACATTTTTGAAGAATTTTTCGAGTATGCAGCGGTGTCATATAAATTGTGGTGACCGTTTAAGTTCTCCAGGTGAATGGAATGAGCATACTGCGGGAGGGAATCCAAATTATACTACATTCCGAACCAATCCCATTTACTTGGTGGAGAACAAATCTTCTCGCCCTGTGACCATTATTGCAGAGTTGCGTCATGAATCACCTGCCTTTACAGATAAGGATGGTTTGAACCATTATCATCAGACGGGTTTGGTGTTAATGCAGTCGGTGCAGGCCAAGATTCCACCAACTCCGCTTATTACAAACAGCACTCACCGATTCATCCAGAGAGGCATGATGCTAGACGCAAGAGAAGTTTGCTCCCAAATGGAGCTTCCGCCCAACACAACGTGCTACCTCATTCCGTACACAATGAAGCGTGGTTGCCATGGTAAGTTTCATGTTTCTGTTTATCCTGACATGGCGAAGGTAACATTAACACCACTGCGGAATGCGGGTCTTAGTCATACACCAGTGTCAGTGGATTTTGTCTTGAAGAGGAATGGAGAAAGGGGTATGCGTGCGGAATTTTATGCAAATGAAGCATGTTATGTTCATGTTTTGTTGGGACAAGGTGGTGGGAATACAAGAGAAAATGATGTAGGTGCTATTGGGGGCTGTGAAGAGCTGAAACTAACTGCGCTAGATAAGTATGGTGTGAAGTTGGCAACTACAGGAGAGGCGTCAAGTGCCCGTGAACAGGCGTTAGTGTTTCAACTTATAAAACCTTGTTCGTGGACGCTTGTGGTGGAGTGTATGAGCAGTAGAATGAGTGGCAGATGTTCGGGTGTCCTGCAAGTATTTACCCCGCGGAAAGTTGCTGTGAAAGTTATTACCCCTCCCCGCTATTTCTCCAGTGAAGGCAGATACATCAGTCGTGCAGCTTCAAGAAGTCAGCGTGGCCGTTCTCTCAGTTGCTCTCGAGAATCGGATAGAAAAAGGGGACATGCGGCCTTTGTACACTTGCCACTGATCCGCAACGAACCGCCCACGCCGAGTGTTCAATCTGTTCGGGAAGCCAGCTCTCATGCTTCTTTCCGTGTGTAAATCTGACTACAATCACAGAGTCCTAGGGAAGTGGAAGAAAGAAAAAAAGGGAAATAATATTATGATGTATAACACCTCGTCTTCTTCCCCTCTCTCTCCTTGCTTATAGACCGTAGTATAGGTTTTTTTTTTTGTGTGTGTGTGTGCGTTTGGCATTTTTCTCGTTCTTCCTTTCTTAATTCAAATGATTTCACGGGTATTTTCTTGTGTAATGAATATGGGGTAAGAGAGGAATAAGAACGATGTATCTTCTGTAAGGAGAATAAATGATTCAGGAGGGTGAAAGTCGTGTATCTCGGAGAAGCAAAAGATGAGAGAAATAGATTTATTGGAAACATGGTTGGAATGATCTCTTTATTTGAACAAGTATGTGCTTTCTGTTTATATCTACTGCGAAACATGCAGCGGTTATTTTGTTCTTAACAATATAATTGGCTTTCTTTTGTTATTATTTTTATTTTGTCTTGTATTTGATTCCAGTGAGTTGACTCTCTCATAATTTTTCTTTCTTTTTTTTTTGATCTCTCTTAAAATCTTGTTGTCTTATGAAAACAAATTTTTTTTTTTGCTTCCTTCTTATTTGGAATGGGGAAGATGTGTATAATGCATAGAAATGGGGAAGATGTGTATAATGTATAGAAATGGGGAAGATGTGTATAATGTATATAATATATATAAATGGGGAAGAAGTATATAATATATATAAATGGGGAAGAAGTATATGGAGCATATAATGTATATATTTTTTCTTTATGGTGAAAAAAAGTAAAGAAACTCTTTTTTTTTTCTTGTTCCACGACCAGCTGTGGTTGCATGCGTGCAACAGAGAGGTTGTCGTAGAAGCTGTGTGTGTGAATGTAGTATACTATGGAATGCACTTATGATCTCTTCTTCTTTTCCTTTCTTTTTCTTTTCGAATCATGACGCATAATTGATTCATTGTGTATGTTTTTTATTATTATTGCTGGATTATATAAGGGATAAAGTGGAAACAGGCTGCATTCATCAAGCAAAGTAGAAAAAAAAAACATAAACAGGTGTAGAGAGGGTGTTATTCCTGCACCCGCAGTGACTGCAGCTCAGGAGAACCAGAGAATTATAAGCCGCTAGTGGTGAATACAAGAAACGTAAAGAAAAGAAACAAAGGGGGAATAAACAAACAAGCAAAAAAAAAAAAGCACATATATACATCACAGTCGTGTTTCTTTTTTTTAAATGGAGCAGACGACTGGACGGGTTGCGGCGAAGGAGGGGGGCGCCATGGCGTACACTTTTCAGCATCCTCCTCAGGAGTTTCTTCGACCACAGTACAGAGACCCGAATGGTTCTCGTGGGCGGAAACAATACGCGAATATTATGCATGACCGACGTGTTTATAGAGGAAGCACATATGCTGGATCGACCATGTCTACACATGCGTTGGAGGAGCAAGCGCGGGCAGAACGCGAGTTGCTGCGACGCAAGAAAGAAATGGCCCAACGTGCGGCATCTATTAAACGGCGGAAAGAAATGGATGCCGCCCAACGGCGACTTGCAACACCACCGCCGGTAGCCGGAAGACAGCACATAGAAGTGCAAACGGAAGAGTTTCTAGAGGAGCTTAAAGATGAAATGGAAATGGTGACGCAGGAAACGCAGACCGATCCAATGCTTGATCGTCCAGCTACTCCTAAATATGTACCAGTCAAATCTGGACGTGATGCCGAATCACAAATTAATGAAGGGGATTTGTTTCACTTTGATGACGCTGTTGATCCTATACTGGATGTCATGGTTGGTAAGACGCTGGAACAAGCAATGCTGGAGGTTCTTCAGGAAGAGGAGCTGGAGTTGTTAAGGCAGCAACAACTGGAGTTTGAGCAGAGACGTAAAGAAGAGCTTCTAGAGGCACAGCGTCTCGAAGCTCGTGAAAAGCGTTTGTTTGAAGAAAAGGAACGCCGTAAGAAGCAAGAGATTGAGCGCATTAAGAGAGAAAAGGAAACACGTGAGAAGCTGCAAGCAAGGCAGTTTGCGAAGGTGTATCTCATGAACCTCGAAAATCGTGTCTTTGCACGGCTGCAGGATGAAGGATGGTTCCGTGACCGCGTTGTTCACGAGGTGGAGTTTGACTTCTTCCCATGGTTAATGACGGAGGTAGAAGAGGTGCTGGGGAAGAAGCGGCGGGCACGTGCTTTGGTGGACGATCTGATTCGGCAGGTAGTCACTATGCAGCTGGAGAACTGAGCAGAGTAGTAACGAAGAAAATCAAAATATAATGCATGCGTCCACAACAAAGAAAATGAAAAAGAAGAAAAGTAGATGCAGAAGCAAAAGGAGGAAAGAGAAGAAACCAAAATAATATGACATATGTAGAGGGCAGACGAAGGGGTGGGGTAAGGAGTGGGAAATAAGAATGGGCAAGGGATTGCGTGACGCCGTGGTGATATAGTGCAGCCTTGTTTGCATTTATATCTTGGTCACTACAAAAATAGAAAGAGTGAAAGAGGAGGAGAAAGAATTGTGGTGAAGTGAATAGAAGGAAAAGGTATTCGTTACCCATTTTCCCCTCCCTCACTTGTTTGTTGTGATGGTTTTTGTTCGCCTTTTTTTTTTGATATGAGTCTGCTTCCGTTGCTGGTCATTTCTCTTCTTTGGATTTTTTTTAGTTGATATTTATGTTCTTGTTTTCTGTCGTTTTTGTACTCTCTACTGCTGTTTGAAAAACTGCAACACACATTATGTAATGAGACTTGATGTACCACATTTTTTTTCTTTTTTCTTCCGACTGTGGTTCTTGGTTTGCTTTTGACAGACTTTCTTCTTATGCCATACATATATATATATATATATATATATATATATATATATATATATATGAACGGAGAATGGGTGACGTCTCTCATCATTTGTGTATACCGCCACACCGACAGTTGACTGTATATAATTTTCTGTGCTTTGTAAATAGTGTATTCCTTTTCTGTTGGTTTTACTTTTTCTTTTCCATTGTTTTCCCCATCCTTGTAGTTCCCTATTCTCCTTGCACCGTATATTGAAAAAAAAAAGAACTCATGACTTTTTATAGTGGCCGCTCCTCCTCCACGAGCTCCTCCTCGTCGTCGCTACTGTATCGTTTTGCGGAGGAAGAGGAGGCGGAGGCACGCACGCCGCACTTTGAACTCACGGCTATTGTGCATGAGCTTGAGGAGCCCATTCTTTCCATGGACTGCCAGTCCGATGTCATGGCGCTTCTCGGTGAGAGGGGGCGGTTTGTTGCGCGAGACACTGTTCGCGATGTTGCGCCCCTCACTGGAATGATTCGCAATCCACATCGCCTTTTCCTTGACCCTACAGGATCCCACGTACTTATTGCTGCTACTCATGGGGAGATGTATTATTTTTCGATGCAGAAGCGCAGAATATCATGTCATTTTACTTTACAACATCGTAGTGGGACATGGGATGGAATAATGACATCCATCTCAGCACCGTTATTAACAACAAGCAACAATGTTGCGGAGTCTGTTTGCTGGTTACCCATTGAAACAAAAAGAAAAACAAAAGAGGATGAAAGTCAAAGTGCGATGAAGGTACATTGTCTTGTTGGTACAAAACTTGGTGGTTTCGTTTTTGAAGTTAAGTTGGATATGAATGGAGATGGCTCTGTTATTAAACCTTTTTGTCGTCAATGTATGCAACTTCCTTTAGAGGACTTTCAAAACCCAATAGCCTCTATTCATGTTGAGCGTGTTCATAGAATATGGGTGGTGTTTGTCTCAACACCCACTCGATTGTATCGTGCAGAAGAACGGGTTGATTCTCCGACAGCTTTGGTGGAGAAATTGTCTAAAGAACCCGGCAAATTACACATCCGAGAATCAGATGGAACATATGATATGTCGGCAAAGGGAACACTTGTATTGTATCGACCTGGTGCATTTATGCCCGCACAATCATATGCGTGGACAAGTAAAGGTGGTATTGTTCACGGTTTAATGAACCGTTGTATAGAACATGATCTTTCTAAGAGCGAGGCTCCTATTTTTGGATGGAATGATTCCGAGGCTGTAATAAATGAACAATGTCTCGCACTGACAAAAGTAAAGCAACCTACACAAGTGCCAAGTACGCTTTCTTCTGCTAGTACTACTGCTATGACTACTAATATTACTGCTAGTACTACTAGCACTAGTACGAGTGGTCATTTGCTTCCACAGAATAAAATGCCGATGGAGGTAGCGATTACCGCCTTTCATATGATATTACTTTATAACGATCGTTTAGTTGTATTAAATCATCCTGCAGGTCTCACATGGAGAAGTTCATCCTCAACACTTCGTGGGGATTTCCCATATACATGTGAAATTGAAGAACGTGTACGCTTTGATCCTTTTCGGTGTTCAAAGAAACCACCGGAGTTACGCGGTATTATTCGAGATACTGCCGCACGAAAAATATACATATTTGGAAGGAATCTTGTGTGGGAACTTCAGATTGAGCAGGAACACTTTCAGCAATGGTGGCTGTTTCTTTATCGAGCAATGAACTGCAATGAAACTCTTTCATTACGAAAACGGTTTTTCCAAGCTGCGTACAATCTTTGCAAATATCGATCTTCTTTTAAAAATATTGTTCAGTTTATTCGTGGTAAATTTCTTCTTCAAATCGGAGCTGTTCAATATGCGACAGACATTTTAGCTGATTGCGACCGTTTTGAAGATATATATCACCTTCTTATTTCTTTACGTAATAATAAAGTACTTCAACTATATGTAGAGAAACGATATAAACTACTGGTGAAGTATGCTGTAGATAAATCAGTAGTGCAAACACAACTGGCATGTCTTCTTACTCTTATTGTGATTCAACGTCTTGATGGAATTAGAAGATGTGAATCGAATGAGAAAAAAAGCATTGAGGCTGCTGAGAAATTAAATAAATTTATTAAAGAAGCCAAAACAGAGGAATGGGGTTTGTTTGAAAAAAATGCATATAATGAACTTCTTATTCGTTTATTGGAGAGTCAAGGGCGACCTAGTCATGCACTTTCTTTTGCGGAAAAGATTAAAAAAATTCACTATCTTCTTACGTATTATGTTTTCCATGGAGAATATGTTGAAGCAGCTGATGCTCTTTCAAGATATGCACGGCGAGTTGACAATCTTGAAGTGTGGTATGAATTTTCTCCTATTCTCATGAAAAAGTGTCCGATACGACTCACTTCAGCTATGCTTCGTGTCGTGGGACGTGATCCACAAGGGAGGACGTATATTTTATTACAGCTTGAGCGACTTATTCCGGTTTTTATTCAGTACTCCGTTGATATGAATGAGGATCCAAACAATAATGAACATCAAGTTAAAAATTTTTTGGAGTGTTGTATTGTAAAATTTGATTGTGTATCTACTGTTGTCCATGATTACTACTTGAGTCTTCTTGCGCAAGGTGATGGAGAGCGCTTGGAGGAATTCCTTGAGTCCTCTCTTTTTTATAGTGTTGATTTTGCATTACGACGATGTCTGGAAGCTCGAAAATATAAACAATGTGTTGGACTCTATCGCCGGCTACACCTTTACGAGGATGCTATACGTACAGCCTTGGAATGCTCAGAACTTCCTCATAGTGAACACGAAGAGTGGCCTGCCCTTCGTGTTGTAAAAGATCTTCTTAAATCTCTTCCTGATAATATGGAACCTCCAAAGTATAAAAAACTTTGGGTTATTGTGGCGAAGTATGTACTAGAAAAAGGTACCCCCTCTATGGCACTTAGTGTGGTGGAAGATTCAGATGGTGTACTGAAACTTGAAGATATTCTTGGAGACATTAGTGATAGTTTGATTGTACAAGATTTCAAGGATTCTATTTGTAAGAGTCTGGATGAATATACAAACCGCATTACCACATTGAAGGAACAACAAGTTGAGGCTAGTCAACTATCAGAAAATTTGAAACAGGAAATTTCTCAGCTTCAATATCGCTATGGATATGTTACAAGTCGTCAACGATGTATGTTGTGTCATCATATCCTCTTGAGAGGTTCAGCACCATATTTGATTTATCCGAATTGTCAGCATGCAGTACATGAGGAGTGTGCAGTTTCAAAACTTGAAGCAATTGGTGGCTTGGAGGCTTTTTTATCAGATGAAGGTTTACCGAGGCTATTCCTTGAGGGAGTAACCTCAACGAGGGATTTGGCACAAATGGACTGTGTGCTGTGTGGTGAAGCGTCTATCCTTGAAATTGACATTCCTCTCTTTGCTGATGACATTTCATGGTCTGTGGAATAGTTTTACATGAGGCCTACACCCATTTATCACTGATATATAGTTTTATATATACTTCTATCTCTTTCTGTGCGTGTGTATGTGCTTCTTGTTGTTCCCTTAATTTTTTTTTTTGCGTTTCATCCTTGAACGATTACATGTCATTCTCTCCTTGGTGAATGAGGAGATAACAGGAGGGGATGGTGTGAGGGTGTTGTTGTTCTTTTATGCATTGTTTTGTATTTTTGTATTTTTTTCTTTTTCACACCCATTCTTTTTCTTCTTCCTCCTCTTTTGGTGGGTGGGTGTGTGCATGTTTGCCTGATTATTGTCTATTTATTTATTTATTTTTGGAATGCAGTGTGTGGGATGAAGTTTTGGGTCAAGGCCATTACCGATGACAATGTTCAGGAGCAGCTCCTTGTGAAGGCGAGCAATTCCGCAGAACTCATGAAGGAGCTTAGTAGACTACTACACACACAGGTGGCATGGATGTCGGTTTCGGATTTCCAAACCCAGGTGGTAGAGAAATTAGACGCCGGTGTGGAGATCGTGCCAGTAAAAGTTGTGACGTCAAAGGCAGTCGCAGGGCAACTACAGGACCCGGACGTTAGCTTTACATACTCTGAATCGTTTGCGCAGCACGCAACCCCCGCCCAGCCTGATCTTTTGCAGACATCATGTAAAGATGACGAAGATTGGCCTTTTGCATCAAGGAGCCCCAGCCTTTCGGAGACGGGAGGGATTGCTCTTCGTACATCAATATCAAGTCGGTCTTTCTTGGATACTCCACAAATTGATCGTATTTGTCTTTTTCGCAAAAGTATCGAGCTGCTCTTGCACCCTTCTCATGCAGAAGCATATGTGGATGTGGTCTCTGGTTGTTTTGTTCGTATTCGTGAACGGCATGATTATGGAGTTTACCAAATTGTACGTCCATCGAATAATGCAGATTTGCTGTTAGATATGATTTACTATGAAGAACTACGTCCCATGGAGGTGATAAGTAATGCACCTCCTGTTTCACAAGAAATAAATGCATGGAGTAAAAAGATGATATCTGCATCAAGGTCTTTTGTAACTACAGGATTTATCGAAGCTAAAGTAGGAGATATTGATTCGGCAATGCGTTCAGCCAATGTAACACCTTCTTGTCAATCTTTGCAAACGCCTACTGTTCCTCCTCCAACACCTCCGACGTGCGGTAGAGATTTTAAAGGGAGAAGACGTCTTTCGAATGAAATTTCCCTCTCTCGTATGTATCCTTTTATTTCATTAGGACGGTTAGTACTTAAGACGAATGATGATATTCTTTATGCACAAACTTCCATTATTGATTATCCTGAGGCAGATACTTTTGATGTGGTTATTTTTGCTACACGGCGTGCTAATTGGGGAAGAAAGAAACCTCGCCTTTCAGATTTTTCAGGCTGTATGATGACAATAGGAAAAGGTGAATCCTTAGAGGTTGTGAGTGATAGAGATGTTACGTTGAAAGGCTATGAGATGTTTTCACCTCCACAAAAATGGGATTGCCAGTATGTTGTTTTGGGACAAATGCAGCCATCTGTTGATAACGTTCCCTATTATGATGAAGAGAGAAAATATGTCCAAGATTTTACGGTACTTTCTGGAAATTTTTTAACATCTTTATTTAATCCCCCAACCACAGCAATGCTTCCAATTCCACTGTGGGCAAAAATCGAAGGAGTCTCTGCTCATATTATTCGACCCTATCTTATTGTACACCGAGAAAAATTACATGTTTTTTATATTGTTCGGATGTTGGCTCCACATCCACCACAGAGAGCACCTTCAACCCGAATGAGGGAAAAAAATCCCGCCCATGGTTCTGGTATAGGGGGGGGGTTAGACACTTCCGTTGGAAATACTCCTTATGATGATAGAAGATCAGCTGATAGTGGGACTTTTGGCTCTAATGGGAACACTTCATTTGATGCATGTACTTTGGATAATACAGTGGGTGGTGTTTGCCGTTATTGTCTTGCTCATGCTGTTTCTTGTGATGATAAAATGAATTCTTGGAAGCTTCTAACAGAAAAAGATCCCCTGTTTTCATCCAGTCATTCTATGCCTATATTCACGGTAGCTTCTACATATCCATCCCGTCCTCCCCGTGATTTAGATGACAGTTCACATACCCCCTTAAAGCCCACAGAGAAAGTCCTGCAAATGCTTTGGTATGAAGAGGATTCTCTCTTGCAAACCTCTTCTTCGTCTTTGTATCGTTCCTCTCGTATTTCTCTATCGTTGAATTCTGGCATTAGTAATCGTGTTTTATTACCTTTTGAGCATTTTGTAAATGCTCACGAAGAGGTGTTACCGGGGCATTGGGTACTTGAACCATACTACTCTTCTGTACGAGTAGATGCAGAATCATTAAAGATGGGTGTCGCCTCACTTTCACTGTTTGAACATGATGGATCCATGTTTGCCTCTTGTGTACAACGAGATGCTAACAAAAAGTCAACTCTAACGATGGTTCCTGTGACAACAGAGCCATAATGAACATTTATTACTATAAATACCATTACATGTATGTGCATATATATATGCTCCCGTAGTTTTCTTGGTTTTTTTTTTTGGACTTGGTCCTTATTTTATGTCTCTTTCTTTGTGTGTGTGTGTGTGTGGCTGTGCTTTTGTATTGCTTTTTCTGTGTCTTCTGCACCACTGTATGTTGTTTTACGTATTTTATGAGCAAAGGAATTTGAGAATGTGATGGATTGTTTTGGTTTTGCTTACTTGTTTGTATGTATCTTCCAGCACGCATATACCCACACAAACACACAAATTGTCTTTGACAGTACCTATGGTCTGATGGTTTGTTGAGGCGGTGGTAGTATGCAGCGTGGGTGAATTCGTTATTTTTGTTTGTTACGGCAGTTGGTCGATGTTAACTTCAACTTGTCTCACTCTGGATGCCACAACAATGTATACTGAGTGTTTTATTTCCTACTTTCTGTTTTTTTTCTGTGTTTCTTTCTCTGTCTTCAAGTGAGTGTGCGAAAGTATTGCATTTTATGTTGTTGCTAATCTCCCTTTTTGAAAGCATGACAAAATTCCGATGATCCACCATGCTCTTTTCCCCCCTCTCTCTTTTTTTTCTAGTGGAATTCATTGATTTCTTGGTGTTCTCTTCGGCACCTCTCTTTTCTTGTTTTATTGATGCATGAAGGATGACGAGCGAAGGTGCCAAGTGTGATGATGCCAGCAAACTGCAGGAGGCTTCTGAAGGTGAATTGTGTGGCATATGCTTCACAAGGATACATCCAATAGATAATCCACGGGGTCGGTTAAATTCATGCAATCATTGTTTTTGTTCCTACTGCATTAAGGAATGGGCGCAGAGCACAAATGTTTGCCCGCACTGCAAGGCTCGCTTTACACGCATCTTCACTCTGGATGCCGCGGGCAATGAGGAGGTCAAGAAGGTACGTAGGCAAAACTACAAAGTGTGGGAAGAAGAAGAAGACAGTGAGGATCGCACTACGATATTGGCATCTAATTTTCTTCTGTGCAATATATGTGGTGAGAGCGATAATGCACTCCGAATGATTCTCTGTGATCGTCGACAGTGCTCAAATACAGTGCATTTGGACTGCATACATTTAACGGAGAGACCAGAGGAATTCTTTTGTCCAGAATGCATTCTTTTGCGTGCGCCTGTTACTGCTGCCACACCAACTACGCCTGCACCAGCTTCATTGTCCCTAACTTCTTCATCCACCACCGAAGGGGTAAATGATGTGGGTAGAAACGAACCTGCGAGCAGTGGACCTGCACAGGAAGAGGCAAATAAAACCGATAATAGTGTGGTAATGACATCCTCTATCCAAGTAACAGTTTCTCCAGTAGTTCAGAGAGGAGAAGAGATAGAGTTGCATTCCGAGGAACATGTAGAGGAGGAGCCACGGCAATCTTCGGCGGTAGTCGAGAATTCTTGCATTAAATCTACACTTCAAATGAATATTGCCCCATGTGAAACAAGAAACTCTGGCGGTGGTGGTAGAGGAGAGGGATCATATTCATTTCCAAGTGACGACAGTGAGTTACATCGTTCCGCAGAGGCTGCTATGCAACAGTTTCTTCAGCGACAGGAACAACAAAAATATCAAACACGTCTACGTAGAGAGCGGCAAACAGAAGATCCCTTGTACGACTTTGCATTAGTTCAAACTGCGGCGCGACGATATAATAAACGACCACATTGTAATTCCAATGTTTCTTCTTCTCGTGCAGAAATGAATACACTGTTGAACCCGGATGTACGACGACGTGAGGAGGAGTCTCTTGCACGTCGCCTGGCGTTGGAGATGCTTCCAATTCTCCGTCGAAATCGAGCCATTCAAGAAAATCGACTTTCTTTAGGTGATGGCGGGAAAATATTGGCAGCTTCATCCCAGCCAGCATCTGAGATGGAGCGGCGCGAAAGAGAGCTTTACATGCATGCCATGACGGAAGGTAGACGTATGGCGCGGGAGCGTATGGAGGGTAAATTGGCTGAGATCCGATTAAGAAAGGAGCGTCTTATCAGAGTTCAAGCTCAAAGAGAAGCCGTCGCTTTGGCAAAGTTGGCAAGAATTGTTTCCTCCCATCGTGGTGCTGCACCACAGGGAAACTAAAGTAGTGGAGTTCTCATGCAATTTTTTTTATTTTTTATTTTATTGTTGTTGTTGTTTTCTGATTGTCGTTGCTCTTATTTGTGTTTGTGCTTCGGTGCCCTTGGTTGTTGCTGATTGTTTTTATTCAGGGGTATATGTACATGCGTGTATGTATGTCCCATTCTCTCTCTCCCTCTCTCTCTCTCTCTCTATATATATATATATATAGAGAGAGAGAGAGAGAGCTTTTTTTGTATTTCCCGTATTGTGGATGTCGTCTTCATTTTAACTGACTTTTGCAGAATGTCGTTTTAATGTTTCTCGACAGAAGACAACATTATCTTGAAATAAATGTCTAACAGAGACAAAAGTAAAATAAAAAAGAAAATCATTTTCCTTTTGTCTTTAATTCTCTCTGTTTTACTCTCTCTTTCTCTCTCTTTTCTTTTCCACCTTATAATCATTTATGTTTATATAAATAGCACGGGGAGAACACCGTTTTTTGAGATTCCCGTAATATTTCTTCGGGAGGGGTAAAACACACACACACACAATCCGTCTTAGAGGGAACGACAAAAGAAAAATAAAAATCTTTTTTTTTCTTTTGTAACGAGAGATTATGGCCCACGGTGTCATTACACACGAGGAAGTCTTGCGGCACGTGTACAGCTTTCTGCATGCATATGGCTACAAGAATTCTCTTCTTGCATTACAGAACGAATCACGCGTACCATTCAACACCATAGATGTCCTGGACCCGCAGGAGAAGACGGAACAGAACACATCGCTCACTCCCACAAGTCCTGCGGGTTTAGAGCGCGCTGTTCTTGATGGACAGTGGGACGTTGTGCTTTATAGTTACGTGGATGCTCTTCTTCTTCCCATGGAAGTTCTTTTTGATTTATATGAACATATCTTTGAGGAACTGTTGACTTTGCGGGGATTTTTCCATGCAGCACGGGCCTTCTTTACGAATTCACCGGTCTTTGTGGATATGAAACGTTCCTCTGTCGCCCGGTATGCGCGTCTGCAGGGTTTATTAGATTCCCAAAAGAACAGTTTTTTAGATGATGCCAATAAAAATAGATCTGGCCCAATTTCTGTTCAAGTAAAAGAAAAGCGAGAAACAATATTAAAGACGTTGAAGGAAGCCATCACATGGAATACAAAGCCGTACGATGGGTTTTTACCAGCAGCGTTATGGCGGTTACAAAATGATGCTCTTGATGATGATAATGATGGTATGAAAACGTCATCATCATCATCATCAGATTTTGGAAAGCGGAGGCGAATGGATAATTCTTCTTTCAAATCCTCCAATGTTGCCTCGTCCGCCATGTTTTTGCATTATCCACTTCAATGCCCAAAAACAATTCGACATAAAATTCTCTTTGACAATTCTGAGAACCCCACTTCTTGTATTTACACAGTTCTCAAGCGTGTAGATAATAGGGAATCGATGTTTAACGCTCTTATTCTTGGTAAAACGGATGGCACGGTAGATTTCTTAGATGGGGATTCTTCTTCACCTGTTGGAGATTCTGTTGGGCATACAGATGGTGTGTTAAGTATAGCTCTGGATCCTATGGAGGAGAATGGTGCAGCATGGGTGGCGGTGGGATATCGGGATGGTTCCGTTAAGATTTATAATACTGAAACACGAAAATTGGTGCGACGTTTTTCTCAAGTTCATAGCAGTGGGGTCACTTCTCTCATTTTTGCAGGAGTAAAAGCCCCAACTGTTTTACATCATCGCTCTTGGATAGTTTCTGGATCGTTCGATGGTGTTATTCAGGTACTAGATATTCGTGAAGGACAGTCTATACAACGCATAACGGATGCACATCACTCTAATTATGTGCTTTCCCTTTGCTCATTGACGGGAGACTCAGGGGGCATTGTTTCAGCTGGAAATGATGGGAATCTTTGTTTTTGGTCCACCTCCAGTGTGGGATTGAAACAATTGGGATTTCCCCGATCACTTCGCTCGATTAATGTGTCACTAAAGGAGGAAGTTCCAACACGTTTAATTCCCGTGGAGGATAAAGATTCAGACGGCGAGGTGTTGGTGCTTACACGTGGCCAGCGTGTCCTGCTGTTGGGTGTTCGCTTCACAGATGATGTTGCCCACCCACTTGCCATTGTGGTGCACAGCACCGTCTGCAGCCCTCGCCCGGTGTATGCCGGCTGCCTGCGTGTCATTAAAACTCCCGCCCTCCCCGCCCCCGTGCTCTCCGTCTTTCTTACCGACCGTGAGGGGGCCATCCTTCTTTACAATGTGGAGATGTCGTGGAGGGTGGGCGAGGGAGAGGTGGGGGGTGGGAGCCGGGTGGAGCTGCACCCTGCAGATGAGACGTCAATCGTTGTGGAGGATCATGGTGCGGTGGTGGAGGATTTAAATGTTGTAAATGTGTTGGGAAACCCGACGTCACTGCTGGCGTTCTCGCCATCCCTCCCCGCCATATATGTTCTCTCATGGAGTCAGGCATGAAGAAAAAAAGAATGAAAAAACCGTGGTGGGATGTGCTCCTCTTGAGAAAAATGATGAAAAAGAAGATTGTGGTGCATACATACACAGTGTTATATATATATATTTATTTATTTATTTACATATATTCAGTTGAAAATATAACAAATAAGATAAAACATGAATAATATGCCGATTACTACCCATTCCTTCACCCTAAAGGGGAAAAAAAAAGTGAAATAAAGAATATGTGTATTATTTATTCCTTGTTTAACGGCATTTTCTTTTTCTTTCTTCTTCTGTATCCCATTTGGAAATGTGTATAGGCTAACTCACTAGCGTTCAAGATTATAACATTTCTATAGAGTTTGTCATGAGCGACAAGTACCTGCAGGATGAGAAGCGACAGTTTATCAATGCAATCGGTACCGAGCTGGCGTGGGGATGGTCCCCTGCTGTTGACTTCACGGAAATTATGGAACGGCAGCAGAAGTGCGAAAGGGATGATGATACCGATGCCGTTCAAAATGAAATGATAGCTCCACTGGGAGGAGAAAAGGAAGAAGAAAGGAATCTGACAGAAGCGAAGAAAGACAAGGGCTCAGAATTGGACATTGATGCCATGATCTCAGCGATACAACGGAGAACAATAGAAGAGAAGAAAGATGAGGACGGTGATAACATTGTGCGTGTACTCCTTTGTGGGGCTTGTGATATTCGACACATTTTCCGCACACTTTCAAGTTTACGTGTGAAATCCTCCAACTCGGCGTTAGAGTCATCATCCTCTCCCGTGTACCATTTCTTTATTTATGAGCCCAACCTGCGGATACATTGCCGTTATCTCTTCTTCTTGCAATGGCTACTAGACAGTATGTTTTCACTTGATGAATTAGAGGAGCGTGTGTTGATGTTTCTAGATGCCTTCGGTAATGCCTTGACTCGTGATACAACCTCTGCACAGATTCGGAGTGTGTCCCAGCGGTTGTTGGCTGCACTTAGAAATGGTGATGGTGAACTTGCCAAACTTATCTCATTTACAGAGATGAAATCTAAAGAGCGTGATTTTATAGAGGAACAAATTTTGCATTGGGTCCGTGACACATCGGAAGGGAAGGTAGAAGAATCATGGTCGTCTCGACTACGACAAGAGATGGCGGAACGGTATGATAACCGCGATAATATTATTGATTGGGATTTTAATTTTCACCTTTGCGAGTATACAAATTTGATTAAATTTGCGGAGTACCGTACGTGGCGCAATAGTGGTGTAGCCTTTGATGCAACACATATTAATCCTCGACGTGGATTTTCGTATAACTATTTAGTCCCGAACAAAACACTATGCCACTTCAATGCAAAAGGCGTGGGAAGATTCCTTGGGGATGTGAAGAATGGTCCGTTTTTTGCCTTTGGCGCGCAGACAGCAAACACAAGTATTCGTGCCAAGACAATTGACGGAACGTGTAAATACGGCAACGGCGTCGTGTCCATGCATAACGTGCGTGCGTGGCTGTACGGCCTCTTGACGGGGCAGCTGTGGGAGTGGGGCGACCACGCCTTTGCATGGGACGACGCCGCGAACTACAACTACCTGCCGCCGGGAACCCCCAAAGACGTTGCCCACCAGGCAACACTCCCAAAGACACGCTTCCACTTCGTCGGACTTGATTTTGTACGTTTCCTGCAACGTATACGTGAGAGGAGGAGTAAACGGTTTGATTTCGCATTCGTTGGTGTGAGCTGCACACAGTTCATGTCATCAGAGTTCTTTGAAGTTGCAATGAAGAAAGACGCGGTGGTGGTGGCGGAAACGGCAAAGTTTGTCGTCGACGCTCATGATGAGGCAAAGTCAGCGTTTGTAAATAAGATCCGTGAATTAGCCAAGGCGGCAAATTGGGAGCAAAACAATGCACTCACAGACCTTCTGCATGCGGATCAGCCGGAGTCACCAAAAGTGGACTTAGCATCATCCAATGTAAAGGCGCAGAAGATGTCACTTGAGCGTCATCAAATGCCGTACCAGGTGGCACTGACAAGGTGCACTTGATGCACGAAGGATCCTCATTGCCTTGAGAGAGAATATTATTATTATTATTATTATTATTATTATTTCATTTCTCGTTTGTACGAACAACAAGGAGAACCCAATAAAAAGAAAAGGGGATGAATCACATAAATGAAATAAAAAATAATAAGAATAATAAAAACACAATCAGGCAATCAGGGGCATTATTGTATCCTTACGTGCACATGTTTTCTCGGTTTTCTTGGATCTTTTTTGATTCTGCTATTGTTCTGATCCTCTACTTGTTAGTGGAAGAAGAGAGAGTTGATTTTTTTTTGTTCCTGCTCCCTTTTTGTCACTGTCTTTGTGGAGCAATTTCACATTCTCCTTGTACTATTATTAGTTTCTTCTCCATGCTATATATATATATATATATATATATATATATATATATATATATATATACATCTGCTGTGTTTCAGAATACTTTTTCTGGTTTCTGTTTTTTTTTCCTTCTTTGTTGTTTTTACCCTATTTTCTTCCCTTGTAGTTGGCCCACCCCCTCATGTTGGACTCCATAGATATTAATTACCCGGATAAACCCTCCGCGGCAAGCCCAACAAGTTGGTTTGACGCCATTAATCCAAATGTGCGCCCCGCCGTCCTCGGCAGGGACTCCTCCTCCTTCGTGTCGTCCGGGCGGCGGGACGTGGCGGAGCTCACGCCGTCGACCATTCGGTACAACGAGGACAGCGGGTCGCCGCGCGGTTTGTTGAGCGTCACGCAGTCGCAGGTGGACCCGCAGCGCGAGAATTCACGGGCGGGGTTTGCGGGAAATTCCCCGGGGGAAACCGCGGCGAGTGACACGTCGCCGTTCTTTGGCATGGTCGGTGCGGCGCAACCCTCCCCGCGCTCACGGCACGGCGACCTTTACGACGACGCCATGCGGGCCCAGCTGGGGAAGCGGCAGTGGGTGGCCATGGAGCAGATGCGGCAGCAGATGTTGGAAAATGCAAAGACGGAGCGAGATTGCCCGTTTAAGCCGAAGCTATCATCGTATGCAGCAAAGATTCAACGACCCGCAGAACTCGCCCCGCATAATCGAGTTTATAATGAACTGCTGCGGAAGGAGGAGTGGCGGGCAAAAAAAAGGCAAGAGCACATTGAAAAAGAACTTGAGGGATGTACATTCCGCCCATTAACACTTCGAGCCGCAACGTTGAAATCATCTGCGCACATGCATGATTCTCATGTTTTCAGTGAACTTTACAACCACCATGAGGAACAGAATCGCTTTTTACAAGAGGTACAGCCATATGTTGTGGAGCAATTGGAGCGTCACATGCTTTTCAAGAATCCTTCTAATAAACCTCTACCAGAGGATAAAATCAATGCAGTGGTAGAACGACTATTTTCTAGAGGCGTTGTGGTACAGCCAGATGAAACCAAGAGGAAAAAACCGCGGAGTACATCCCCGTCT
Source organism: Trypanosoma lewisi (assembly GCA_036321185.1). Lineage (NCBI taxonomy): Eukaryota > Euglenozoa > Kinetoplastea > Trypanosomatida > Trypanosomatidae > Trypanosoma > Trypanosoma lewisi. The sequence continues at coordinate 85,874 of JAWVMQ010000064.1, read as the reverse complement.
TTTAAACCCACAATCACTCCAAACTCTGCACGTCTTGTCGCAAGACAACGTGAAGGTGGGCTAGTGGTAGAGGATGTGGTGCAGCGACTTTTTAAACCCTCACTCTCTCCAGTCCATAGTGCTCCATTCCATCATCACGTTGATAAAAAAGAAATCGATGCGGAGTTGAACACTATATACTCTGAATATAACCGAGAACTTCGAGAATTGCTCTCTCGTGAGCGTCAGCGTTCGTTTATTTCAGCAAAGTTTGATATTTTATCAAACGCTATTAATAAACATCGTCAGAAGCGTGATGGTGTGACGCATTCCGTTACGGAGCACAGTGTGGAGGAACTTGTGAATGTTGCCACTTTGCTATTGTCTCCAGATGAGGCAAGAGAGTTTTGTAATATTGTATCACTATGTGGTTTTACTAAACTGAATAAGGAAGGGTTTCTTGCTCTCTATGAGAGTAGCGTGGGGGGTCGCCTCGACCCAAATAAAAGTCCGTTGGCTCGACTTCCTCCCCCACGCATAACCACGATAGAGGAGGCCTACGCCATGATTGCAGAGAAGAGAGGAGAGAAGGAAGGAGTACGAAAGACATTCCAGCGTGAAATCCCTCCACCAGAATTGCTTGAGGAAATGAATGCGAAACGAGAAGAGCGAAGGCGACAACTTGTTGAAGAACATAAAAAACGTCAAGCAATGTTGGAAGGGGAATTAGGCGAAGGTGCCTTCCACCCGCCTCCACCTCGAAAGATACCACGGGAGTGCCATATGAATTATCATGTGGATGTGAAGACAACGAAGGCAGATATGTTGCGTCGAACTCACATTCAAAAAACATTGGAGCAGGAAGATAACGCTGGCGCTTTCACTTTGCCTCTTGCTTCTACCAAAGATCTCTTCGGCGCTGGTGTTGGTAAAGTTTGCCAAAAACTTCATCGATCACATAGCATGGACGCTGGTACTCTCACGACATCAAGAAATTTACGTACGAAGCCTGCTCTCGTGGAACAAATAGAAGCACCACGCGCAGGAAAGACGCCGTCGGCAAATATCAATAGACATGAAAAGCGGCACCGGAGTGTTACGGCCCATGGTGAACGGTTGTTGAAGAGTAAAGGCGTTGTTGATGCCCCGCGTAAGCATTGCTCATCTCGCGATGCTGCCGCGGTCTCCTCTGACCACAGCTCGGAAGACGCTGCCAACACAATGCCACGTAGAATGCAGAAACGTGAATCAGCTGCAGTCACCACGACATCCCCACGTGTTTACCGCGATGTCATTTCTGAGCACGCGGCTTTTGGTCGTGATGGAGCCCTCACAGACTTTGGTCGAGAACTTCTTCTTCGGCAACTCCGAGAGTATAGAGAGCGGCGAAAGTAGTCGCAATATAAAATAAATTATATATATGCGTGATGAAATCCACTTTTGGATCAATAAATATACCCATAGAAAAAGTGAACGATCCTTTCAGAATATTATTATTCTGCGGTGTGGGATCTGTATTGCAGTAAAATTGTTGGTACGCTAGAGTTCATTCTCATTAAACCAACCTGTTTTAACATGAAAAAAAAGATGAGGAGCAACATATAAAGTAGTATGTGCACGAAATGAGGAAAGCCAAGAGGATATATATATATATATATATGAGTTCGTTCAATACGTATGTGGTCGCGTTCACTCCGTAAGAGTACCATTTTTACTCAATATTATTCGTATTTTTGTTGTGAATCCTTTTCCATTACTCATTAACAACGCATGGTCTGTGTTTGTCGTGTTGTTTTGGGAACCATTCTCAAAAAATATACATGATTTTCTCATTATTCTTTATTATTCTTTTTACCGTTAACACATTTTTTTTTTTTGTGCGTGTCTCTGTAGGAGTTAGTTGATGGGCAAACGACTTATCAATTCTCTTCTCCTTAAGATTGCCAACCCTCTATGCACCACGAGGGCAAGTTGAATGTAGGCAGCTCTTCCCAGATCGGCAATGTGAGTGTACTACCGTACCGGCGGGAGTACCAGATCATCAGCGCCCAGCTGGAGAGTATCCTGCGGGAAGCCTGCAGGGAACCGCCGAGTGGTGCGGACCGCGCGCAGATCGAAAAACGCATCACTGCCCTTCAGTGTGCTCTTGAGGAGGCAGAGCGGCGCATTCGTGAGAAACAGATAGCTGCGGAAATGTCAAAGAAACAGAAAGTACTGGAGCATCAACTACGTCGGACTCAATTAAATGAAGAGAAAATGCTTGAAATTAGAAAGGATTTTGAGAGACGGCAAAAATTGGCGGAAGAAATACAGGAAGAAAGGCGGATTTATTATAATCAGAAAAATGAGGGAGTGGGTAATAAAATCAAGAATTACAAACATTTCTTCTTTAATGCACAGGCTGAACTAATAGAGAAGGCGGAAGCTGAGCGTGAGAAGAGAAATAGAATTCTCGAAAGACTGAAAGAGGAGCGTGAACGAAATGTTAATGAAAAAAAAGAGAAAGCTCGGCGGCGTATGGAGCGCTGTCAAGAAGTTCTTAATCGTCGAAAACAAAAGGAAGAGGCAATGCGGCGTGAAAAATTAAATGCATACTTGCGTCACGAAGAGGAATTAGCAAAACGACAGGAAGGATGGGATAGGATTAGGTATAGAGTAAACCACACACAGGACAGCGCTTCCCGTCGTCGGAATAAAAGAAACGAGACTGTTGATACTTCCAATGGGGAATCAATGTTTACAAGATACAAATCCCACAGTGCCCTTTTGAGAGAATTAAAAGAAAAAGAGGAAAAACATAGAGCTAGATATGAAGCAGAGCAAGCTGTCAGAGATTATGAGATACAACTCCGAGCTGCCGCACGTCAGAAGCGTATTGAAAAGCAACAACAAAATTATGTGGATCAGCTTGAAAAAAAAATCCAACGTAATGAAGAAATCATTGAAATGGCACGTGAAAAGAAGCGACGTGGTGAGAGGGCTAAGAATGCTCGTGAGGCAAGAGATCAAGAGGCTCTTGATGCTGTCACACATGGTATAGAAGAGCACCGTAAACGTGCAGAAGATAATAAAATTCGACGCCGTGAGAATGCTTTGGCTAAAAATTATTACAGATGGAATGATCGAGCGGAGCGTGTTATTCATCAACTACAAGATATTATGAAGGCGGATAATGGCACTGAAATGATGATCCATCGAAAAGACGAATTTCTACCACAACTATGTTCCTTTCAAACTGTCTGACCGATTCCCCACTATGGCAAGATCGCGTTGCCTCTGCAACTAGACGCTTCCAACCATCCATATTTCTTTATTCGGAAAGAGAGAGAGAGTGTGTGTGGGAGATAGTTTTTTTTTTGTTAGTTTGTTTTTAAATCAATCACGCTGCATTACTTACAGCTTATACATGCAAACATGTATATATGTATATATGTACGTAGGCTGGTTTTGTATGTAGTACACTATAGTTTTCTTTTCTGTGAGGATGGAGTAACAGTCTATTGAGCTTGTAAAGAACGGGAAAATAAAAGCAATAATCAACAAAAAGAAAAAAAAAGTCAGCGAGAGAGAATGAGCGATCAGTAAGAACAACAAAGTTTTGAAGGAGAGGCACTGAACATTTACAAGAAAAGAAAACTTGGCCTTTGTTCATGTGAGGAATTGAAGATGAGTGTGCTGAAAGGGATTTTTAAAATTTTTTTAATTTTTTTCTTTGCTTGTGTGCTTGTCTGTGTGCTTGTATGTGTGTGTGTGTGTGTATTTTGACTTCTTTGTGATGTCTTGTCGTTTCTATTGTTAGGAGTTGTCTTCTTTGGAATATGGATCTGAGATTTGGATTATTTTTGCGTAGCAAGCACGCTGACTAGTATGTTTTTTTTTAATGTTTTTGTGTTCTTAAAACTGAATTTTTTACAAGATTAACAGCTATGAATATCTATATATGGATGGATGGATGCTTCTATATGTTTATCTATGAGTGTTCTGGTTATTCTCACAACGAAGATGGTGGTGTATGCGGATATTGCTCTCTGTTTTCCTTGTTTATGCCTACTCTACTTCCACTATTTCTCTGGGTTCACTGTATTGTGTGTTTTTGCTTTTTTTTTTCGTAGCGTTTCTCCCCACTAGTCTACACTTTATTTCCTTTTCATACTCGCATCTCCTTAACCTTTTTTCTTTATTTTCCCTCTTTTTTTTTTCTGTCCGTACTACAGTGTGTGTTTGTGTGTCTCCTAGTCTTTTGCATGCCAATTCCATCTGTGACATCAAATACATACCCAGTCAAAGGTTAATATCGCGGTCCCCTAAGTGAGATAGTCAAAAGAAAAGGAAAAGGAGGGAGGCGGTGGTGAAAGGAAAGTTGCATACATTTGATGACGAAAGAATCATCTGTTGAACTTATTGCGTCTGTTACATCTGCTGTTCTTATTCCAGCATGCTCTGTGCTGTTAGCTTCTAGCTGCATCGGTTGCATCCTCAACATACTGATGAACTGCTTTTTGCACGCAGATTTCTTGAAAACATTCTTTCACCGTTTGAGACGTTCGTCATATACAGATGAGGGTGAGTACTATGATGATGATAGTAACTATGGCGCACCAATAGAAGTTGATCCTACACTGGGGAACCGGGCCCCAACCATGGAGGCGTACAAAAATAGTTTTTATGATTGGCAAAACTCGACCACCAATGATCTACAAAACAATAGTGTGAGACCAATGGTAGAAGGTGGGCCACGAGACTCTTTGCAAAGTGCAAGGCTTGAGGCACAACGTGTAGTGTTTGTATACAATCGCAAGTACATGATTATAGCAACTGCAAAAAGTTTGGTTATGTTGGTGGTGCTGCAGTACCACTATGATAACAAAGGTGGATGGGATAGACTAGTAGTGTGCTCCGCTGCAAACGTGATGAGTGGACTCTTGACTCCTATCTTGGAGTACGCTGCGGGTTTACTTCTACCGCTAGATGGTGATCTTGAGACTAAAAATACGACTGTGGATCAAGAGGAGTCATCGGATTCCGTACTTATTGTGGAGGTTCTCACCCGCGTTGGAAGGCTACAGCTTGATGATCTTGAAACGGTGTTGATTCAAGGAAGCACGTTTATTGTCTTCGGTGCCGTGTTTCTCCCTGCTGTGGTTGTGTTCTGCTTGGCGGGCTTTGCCTTCTTTTTCTGGATGTTCATGCCGTGCTGGATATTGTACGTGGTACTACGTCGTAATTATTATAGGCATAGTGGAACTGGAAGAGGAGCATCCGCAAGGGGAGTGATGAGTGCCTTCTCGACTCCTGTAGGGGAGCTTGGGAAGGCAACGCTTCTAAAAATCATGACACTTTTTTTGCTTCAGTGGACAGTGCAGTGCAGTTTTTTGTTTGGGTTAGTGTTAATGGAGGGCGGATCATATCGTGAAGCCTTGCGACTTGAAGCTAGACACCAATTCTTTGGATGGTATAATCCTCTTGAGATGACGCGCTTCCAATGGCTTTGTTTTGCCAGTCAAATCTTTTTTTGATTTATTTTTGGTATTCTTTGAGTATTGATGTAAATCTGTGCTTGTATTTGTGTGGGTGCGTGTTTTTTTTGTTTTGTTTTGTGCTTCTTCGCTTTATTTATTACGTATGGAGGAGCGACCTTGACGTTGTGTGCGACCTAGATGCAGTACTTTGGTGTTCGTGGGTTTATTGTTGGTGACGTTTGGGGGGGAAGGAGTTGGGGTATTATCAAACCTATTTCCTTTATCCTTTTTTTTTTTTTGGATCCTGTTGTTGTTACTTTTTCTTTCTTTTATACGTTTCTCCCTCTCAGTTTGTATTGTGGACACTACCTTGTTTGGTGGGTCATCTTGTGTGTAATCTCTTGCCCGTTCATTCTCATTCCTTTTTTTTAAAAGAGAAATAAAGAGGAAGGAGTGGGGGAAAACAATGAACGCCGTGGGTGTCACACACTTGGGATCGCTTTGTAGTACGCGGGTGACCACGGTGCTGGATGTTGTGCTGATACCGCCATTTTATGTAATACTGCCGTCCAGTGTGTTTTGTTGTGTATGCAACACGATCTTTAATTGCATTAGCTCCCGCCCGACTTCTATCACATGGAGGTTTGAAGGATGGGGAAGAATTTTAAGTTCTCGAGCGACATTTTCGCAAGCATATGCCCGTATGGATGCCAAAAACAGGAATTCCGCGGAATACACTGAAAGTGATAAGCTTCTTTCTACAGACTCTTCCCATAGTGACCCTGCATACAACACATTTTTGCGTAAAAAGTTGTCTGATGAAGAGTTGGATGTTGAATCTCCTGATCTACAAACCTCGGTATTGAACACTGTCTTACTAGACTCTTTGCAAAGTGCAAGGCTTGAGGCACAACGTGTAGTGTTTGTATACAATCGCAAGTACATGATTATAGCAACTGCAAAAAGTTTGGTTATGTTGGTGGTGCTGCAGTACCACTATGATAACAAAGGTGGATGGGATAGACTAGTAGTGTGCTCCGCTGCAAACGTGATGAGTGGACTCTTGACTCCTATCTTGGAGTACGCTGCGGGTTTACTTCTACCGCTAGATGGTGATCTTGAGACTAAAAATACGACTGTGGATCAAGAGGAGTCATCGGATTCCGTACTTATTGTGGAGGTTCTCACCCGCGTTGGAAGGCTACAGCTTGATGATCTTGAAACGGTGTTGATTCAAGGAAGCACGTTTATTGTCTTCGGTGCCGTGTTTCTCCCTGCTGTGGTTGTGTTCTGCTTGGCGGGCTTTGCCTTCTTTTTCTGGATGTTCATGCCGTGCTGGATATTGTACGTGGTACTACGTCGTAATTATTATAGGCATAGTGGAACTGGAAGAGGAGCATCCGCAAGGGGAGTGATGAGTGCCTTCTCGACTCCTGTAGGGGAGCTTGGGAAGGCAACGCTTCTAAAAATCATGACACTTTTTTTGCTTCAGTGGACAGTGCAGTGCAGTTTTTTGTTTGGGTTAGTGTTAATGGAGGGCGGATCATATCGTGAAGCCTTGCGACTTGAAGCTAGACACCAATTCTTTGGATGGTATAATCCTCTTGAGATGACGCGCTTCCAATGGCTTTGTTTTGCCAGTCAAATCTTTTTTTGATTTATTTTTGGTATTCTTTGAGTATTGATGTAAATCTGTGCTTGTATTTGTGTGGGTGCGTGTTTTTTTTGTTTTGTTTTGTGCTTCTTCGCTTTATTTATTACGTATGGAGGAGCGACCTTGACGTTGTGTGCGACCTAGATGCAGTACTTTGGTGTTCGTGGGTTTATTGTTGGTGACGTTTGGGGGGGAAGGAGTTGGGGTATTATCAAACCTATTTCCTTTATCCTTTTTTTTTTTTTTGGATCCTGTTGTTGTTACTTTTTCTTTCTTTTATACGTTTCTCCCTCTCAGTTTGTATTGTGGACACTACCTTGTTTGGTGGGTCATCTTGTGTGTAATCTCTTGCCCGTTCATTCTCATTCCTTTTTTTTAAAAGAGAAATAAAGAGGAAGGAGTGGGGGAAAACAATGAACGCCGTGGGTGTCACACACTTGGGATCGCTTTGTAGTACGCGGGTGACCACGGTGCTGGATGTTGTGCTGATACCGCCATTTTATGTAATACTGCCGTCCAGTGTGTTTTGTTGTGTATGCAACACGATCTTTAATTGCATTAGCTCCCGCCCGACTTCTATCACATGGAGGTTTGAAGGATGGGGAAGAATTTTAAGTTCTCGAGCGACATTTTCGCAAGCATATGCCCGTATGGATGCCAAAAACAGGAATTCCGCGGAATACACTGAAAGTGATAAGCTTCTTTCTACAGACTCTTCCCATAGTGACCCTGCATACAACACATTTTTGCGTAAAAAGTTGTCTGATGAAGAGTTGGATGTTGAATCTCCTGATCTACAAACCTCGGTATTGAACACTGTCTTACTAGACTCTTTGCAAAGTGCAAGGCTTGAGGCACAACGTGTAGTGTTTGTATACAATCGCAAGTACATGATTATAGCAACTGCAAAAAGTTTGGTTATGTTGGTGGTGCTGCAGTACCACTATGATAACAAAGGTGGATGGGATAGACTAGTAGTGTGCTCCGCTGCAAACGTGATGAGTGGACTCTTGACTCCTATCTTGGAGTACGCTGCGGGTTTACTTCTACCGCTAGATGGTGATCTTGAGACTAAAAATACGACTGTGGATCAAGAGGAGTCATCGGATTCCGTACTTATTGTGGAGGTTCTCACCCGCGTTGGAAGGCTACAGCTTGATGATCTTGAAACGGTGTTGATTCAAGGAAGCACGTTTATTGTCTTCGGTGCCGTGTTTCTCCCTGCTGTGGTTGTGTTCTGCTTGGCGGGCTTTGCCTTCTTTTTCTGGATGTTCATGCCGTGCTGGATATTGTACGTGGTACTACGTCGTAATTATTATAGGCATAGTGGAACTGGAAGAGGAGCATCCGCAAGGGGAGTGATGAGTGCCTTCTCGACTCCTGTAGGGGAGCTTGGGAAGGCAACGCTTCTAAAAATCATGACACTTTTTTTGCTTCAGTGGACAGTGCAGTGCAGTTTTTTGTTTGGGTTAGTGTTAATGGAGGGCGGATCATATCGTGAAGCCTTGCGACTTGAAGCTAGACACCAATTCTTTGGATGGTATAATCCTCTTGAGATGACGCGCTTCCAATGGCTTTGTTTTGCCAGTCAAATCTTTTTTTGATGTACTATTTACTATGATGATTTCTTTTCCCGAATTTTTTTTGCATTGCTTGTTTCGTGAAAGGTTTAATAAAAGAATCAAATCGTTGAGTAATGTTCTAAGTATTAATTAACCTGAAGTTTTTTTTTTAATGCTTGTTTGGGTATTTCACTTCTGTGAAGGCCGTCTCTCAGTGTGTTTCTTCTTTCAATTTGGTAGATTTATGGGCGTTATTTTTCTTTTTTCTCTTTCTGAGTGTTTCTGCTGTTGTCTTGTTGTGTATCACGGTTTTGTAGGGGTGTGTCCGCAACCACAAGAGAAGGGGGAAAAACAAGGAGAACCAAATAAAGGAAAAAGAAAAAATAAAAGGTGTAGATGCTGCGAATACGGCGTTCTTTGCCAGTGTGTCAAAGGGGCAGCGGGTGCCATTTGCGGTGTTATTCCTCAACACGAGAACTTCGTCACCTGCAGGCTCGAGATCGTCTTTTTTTGGCAACCCACGGTGCTGGTGTTGTGCAGCATGTTTCCATGTCGCAGCCCTTGTCGGGAAATGTTCCCAACTCTGTGCCTCTGGCCGCTCCCGCGGCGGATTTGTTTCGCACCAAGGTGCATGAGGGAACGGGGACAGGAGAGAAGGATCCCTATGTGCGTACACTGCCGAATCAAGAGAGCCGAGACCCGGAAACCTCCGTTTCACAAACACACATCACTCTGGCGCCAACTGTGGATGAATGCAGTAATTTGGATAGAAGCTGGGAGAGCATGCAGTATTGGTTTAGCGATCAATTTCCGCGACTCATGATTTATTTGAGGCAGCTGCAAATTCCCGATGTGCCACCACTTTCTCCTGCAGCAGAAACTTTGCTGTCACAGTTTGAAGATGTTGTGATACCAAAATTGGTGTCAAATGAAGAAGATAAACAGAAACTCTCAAACCTCTGGAGGAAAGTTCTTGGAGGGAGGGATGAACTGCAATTTTCTCATTTATTTGATCGTTCCATGTTTGAATCAAAACTCTCTTACATCTGTGACGAAGCCTTACAGGAGATGCAGGCAATGTCATTGAGCGGAATGGAAGGTCCTTTGGCTATTGAGGCATTACGACGGCAAGCGCTTTTGAGACGGAATGACTATATTCAAAAAAATCTTATTGATGTTACGAGTAATGGGGGTTATCTTGGGTTTGGCGATGCCGTCTGGCAGGTGTTTTTCCGTGCAGTTGAGGCCCACAAAGAAGAGCTTTTTGAAGGTGCACCAGAGAGAATTCGTTTTGTATGGGATGCTATTATGCATGAGGATGTGGTTCGTCTTCCAGATGTGACGGTTTCTGTGGCTCTCTTTTTAGCACTTGTATGTATCCAGGAAAGTCATAATCTCGCAAGAGATGAAGTAAAAGAATTTTCGTCAAGCTTAGATGAGGGCATAGGGCTTTCTAAGAGTAAACACCCGGGACATAATCTCGTTCTTCTTAATCCTGTACTGAAACGTCGTTTTGTCGCAAAAATGGTTACTCAATTATCACAAAATCCTTCTTCTAACGAATTCTCCAAAGTATTGCGAGAACATGGACTACATAATCTTAGTCGTGAGGTGTCCCTCTGTGAAGCTATGAGTTGTAATCAAAAAATTCTTGAAGATGATGTTGCTGAAGCGGTTTCTCGTTTTGAAAGTACAGGTGAGGTGAAGAGTTTGTTCTCCTCCCTCATTGGGGGTGTAGATGCTACTGTACGGGATACTGTCGTGAAAATTTTAGGTATCTCCTCGACAGGTACTGTAAATTGGGAAGAACTCTTGCAAAGTTTAGATTGGACAAATAACTGGAGGAGATTGGCAACAACACTTCTCTGTGATCAAAATGTGTTGATAGCTATTCATAAACTTGTTAAAAATGCCATTGGTGCAAAAGCTACTTCAAGACATTTATTCACAGAGAAATATGCAGAACAACTTCAAAATATAATAACTATACGTGAAGAAAGAGAGCTGAGTAAGAAAAATAAGATTGATTATATTGTGAAGGAACTTTCCTCGTATGAGAAAGTGGATCAGTCCTGCGACATTCTCCGTCAAGTTGGTGTAGATATGACTGAACTGGATCAAGCAGCCTTATCCATCCGGAATAACAACCTTGTGAAAAGACCTCTTCTAGATAAGGATGTAATTGCTCAGATTCTTGAGGCAGTCTCTATTCGCCATCCAAATTGGGTACAGGCGGGTGTTATTAAATCAACGAAACCGGAAGAATCTATAGATGTACTACGGACAATGTTGTTTATCTTCATACGTCTTGCCTATGTTCCTCAAGCTGGTAAGGCAGCTATGGCGCAACGCTCTCGGCGTCGTATAGGACCTCTTGGATTAGAGCCCTTTCAGTTTAATGTTCCCACTGAAGTGGGGTTTGTTGAGCATTATGATAATTTACAGTACAAGCGGTACGACTGGCAGGGGTGGTACCAGCGGATGGTTGATGTGCATAACCGTAACGTTTCTATTAGGTGTCGTATAAATGATCTTAAACGACTGGATGCTAATGGGGCGCCTTTTGTGGATATGCAAACTGAGCGTCGTCTACGCATTCTCGCAGACCAGCGTGTGGGCATGGGTGTATTAATGCTTGACGCAGACAAGTATGAGGATCAATCGGATAACATGACGTTTGGTTCTATGAAGTTATCTGAGTTGTTGTCAGATGCACGGAAGGCACAATTAGGAGAAGAGTACTGGCCCTCCGTTGAACTGAAGGTACGCAAGCCAAGTGGACAGAGCAAGGCACATTACTCCCTTATTGATTTTGACCGAATTGAGAAGCGCAGTAAAGAACTTTACGAGAAGTACCGCGATGCAAAGAAGAAGAGTCTTTTTGTAACACCAATGGATTTATGGTTAGAGGTGAAGGGCATGCAGGTGCGGAAGGCTTCTGATACTGCTGATGCTGACGGCTATACTGTGGACTCTTTGCAGGATGCGCTAAACAGCGAGGATACCGAGCGTCATTAAATGTTCATTTTTGGGGCGAGGGAAGTGGAGAGTTTTTGTGTTAGAATAAAAGCGCAAAAAAAAAAGAGAAGAAAAACATTGGAAGAAAAGACATGGAGATACTTAAATACATACAACAAAAACAAAGCATATTTTTTTCGAAGAGAAAAATTCTTTTTTTCTTCGAAAAACTGCTCCTGGCTTTCTTTTCGGTTCTGTGGTGGTAAGAAAAGAGGTATGAATTATCCTTATTTTCTCCTTCTCACTGATGATGCAAACAGGAAGATATGAAATTGATGAATAATTATACAATGATATCTGCTCTTTGCCTTCTTTTTGACTTCACTTTGTCTTCTCTTTCATTTACTATAGTAGAAGAAGCTCACGTAAGAGGAGGAGAAGGTAAGAAAATTGGACTAACTCTCTATTTGTTTTGAATACAGCGCACCCCGTATCAAAGGCAAAAAAAAAAATCTAAAATAAAATAGTGAAGGAATAAATGACACTATGGATCATCGCTTAACGCCATTGATGACAAATCATCTAATTTCTCCCACTGAGTTTTTCGATCATCCTTCACTTGATTCCGCAGAGAAAACAGTGGGAAGACGTTTATTCCCATCGCAGCTTAGAAGCCCAGAGAGACCACCACCTGAGGTGCGGGAGCAGCAATTAGTTGGACACCTCCTTCGCTTAAAAGAATTACATTTTGAACGATTTTCTCTACTAGAAAAAATTGCACAATATCTCTTCAGGCAAAGATGTGCTTGCACTACTACAGAGAAGCACAAAGAGGCTGCTTTACGGACGACCAATTTAAAAGAGCGGCTTCATAAATTGATGGATAAAAAGTTATCCGCATGCTTAGAAGAAAATGTAGTGAGTGAGGCACATTCCTCTTTCTCATCGCGTGTCTCATCCACTGAAGTTAGTGCCGTATGCTCATTAATCGAACTGCGCTCCGCCAGCACGCAGGTCCTGAAAAACTTACTTGAGAACGTAATCATGACTATCATGGGCAATGACAGCACCACCATGCCCTTATCCTTCTCACAGACTTTGCTGCGCTGGCTTCAGTTTCATTACGTATCCATATTTCAGTCACGTTATCTCCCAATGGTGTTCACTCTCACAGCAACAAAGTACGAACATTCCATTGTCAATAAAATAAAAGAAAATGCATTGCAAAATGTCTTGGATTCTCAACTTCGACGGGAGGAGCGTCAGCGCGCACGTGAGAGAAGACGAGTACAGTTAATGCGAGCAAAGGAACAACTCGAAAGGGCGAATAAAAATGCATTTACAGTACGAAAACGTATTTTCCTTCTACATGAATGGGTTACAGGAAACCAGCAACTACCTAATGGACACTTCTTAAGCCCGGTCGTATCCAAAGAAATACTTCATCGAATACGAGCAGATCTCTCGCTGGGGGAAATAGACCTTTTATTGCAGTTAACAAACGACAATGGAAGAATATTACAGCACATGACAGTATAACATCTCCCACGCCAAACACCTATGTTTGTTTACAGACAGATATACACACGCGCATAAAAAAAACAGGAAATAGAATAATTGGAAACCCCATAAAAATAACAAGTAGATTAAGCACACCAACTACTACTTCACATTGATGTTCACACTACTACATGTATAGAAATACATTCTGCCTATCTTTTTTTTTGTTTTGATAGGACTCAAAAATCAGCATACTTCGAGCATTGCAACTAACAGCGCCAACCACCCAAGAAGGAGATGCCTTGCACTGTTTCCACGACAGCCAACGCCCACCAGGCCCAGCACTGATTCGCAGAGCGGTGCGCTAGGAGTGCCCGGCTGAGGGCCTGCCACCCCGGCGTGGTCCCACTTGTGTGCGAGGCTGCGTTGCCGTCCAAGAAGCGTGCGGGGTATGGGTCCGTCCTCGGGGCAAATGCACCGGCGTCGCTCATTCTCGGTGACGGTGTGCCGTCCGACTCCACGGTTGTTTCTGAGCTGTACGAACACACGCAGAGACGCTGACGGATTCCTCTATGTCAAGTGCACAGCCGAGAAGGAATTTGGTTTCACGTCTTTCCCGTGCTTTCAGGGTCACCATGAAATGTATTGAGCACTGCAAAGTGTGATTCTCTCCTTTTATTTCTTTTCTTGGTTTATGTGGATATTTTGTCTTGTTATGCTTTGTGTGTGACATGGCACAGTTAATCGATTGGTGCATTGTCTGCGATGGATTGTGTCCAGTTAGGCCGCCGGGTAAGTGGAGGGATATTCACGGGCTTTACGATCCTGTTGTTTAATCAAGTCTCTTTAGTTTGCTTGCATACTTCCCTTTTTATCTTTTTGGGCACGGGCTGTGTGTGGGCGACTCTGAATGTGCCTTGAGTGAGTTGTGATGAGTCCGTGTGCCGACCCTCATTATTCTTTTACTATTTGAGCTTATTTCTTGTATTTATACACTGTTGTGTTCGGTCTTGTCTGTAATGCAGTTTTTTTTTTTAATCTTTCCATTTTTGGATGCTTTTGATTTAATTGATTTATTGTTGTTTTAGACTGCTTGTCGCAGAGCCTTCTGCTTTTTTTTTGATTTCCGTGTGGTTCTGTCGCTCTCAGAATGCAGTGCTATTGCTATTCTTCTCTTCTTTTTTTGTTTTTTGGGAAACATTTGGCTGCTGTGTTGGGTGAAGTACTTATATATATATATATATATTCTTTTTGTTATTGCTGTATTTCTCGCTTAAAATGGCTAATGCTTGCCGAGGAGAGGGAGGAGGTGTGAATCGCGTGTTCTTGCATGAGTTCCGCGTAAGAAAGACGTCTTTTGCCCCCAGCCAAAATGTGCTCGAGACGGTGCTCTCTTCCCGCAGTGATATTAATGTTCTGTCTGTTAGTGCTGATGCGGATGAGGGAACGGTTGTCGTGAAGACACCGTGGACGGACAAGTCTGCAGGTCCGCTTCTTCGTAAGGTGATCTCATCCCTTGGATACAGCATTGTTGATAATGTGCCCATCAAGAGCAGATTTCTTGTTCAGGGAATGTCGTGCGTGTCGTGTGCATCAAGGATTGAGTTTCATGTAAGCCGTCTGCGTGGTGTGGAGAAAGTGTCAGTAAACTTTGCGTCAATGACGGCTGTTGTTGTGCATGATGCCAATGTGGTGACGGCTACGGATGTAATGAACGAAATAAGTGGGATGGGCTATACTGTGTCCATAGAAATGCCACCAATGTCCACTCAATCCTCATCAGCTGACTCTGTTGGTTGCGTGGAACGGAGACTCCTTGTTCAGGGAATGTCTTGTGTGTCGTGTGCAACGAACATTGAATCATGTGTCCGACGACTGAGTGGAGTGAAGGATTGCGTTGTCAATTTCCCGACAAACACGTTTGTAGTGTCATTGGCTCGTGAGAATGCTCTTGAGAGTGTTGAGGAGACAATTACATCAATGGGATATAAGGTTTCAGTTTTGGTTCCAGAATCTTCCATGGATGCAGTGTTTCTCAATGAAACAAGGGATGTCTTGGAACGGACACGTGAGATTTCTGAGCACAAGTGGAGATTTAGAGGGGCTGCGGTGCTTGCAGCCCCTTTGGCTTTTTTTATGATACTCATGGTAACAACGGATCGGCTTGATAATGCTGGTACAATGATGTTTGTGAATCTTTTACAGCTTTGTTTGTCAACACCAATTGTGTTTCATTATGGTTCAGTTTTTTTTATCCGTGCTTGGCAAGGTTTGAAACACAGATTGCTAACAATGGATACGCTTGTTGCTATAGGTGCCGGTTGCTCGTATTTGTATTCATTGGTTGCATGTGTTGTCATGATCCTATTTGGGCTTCATATGGATACCTACTTTGATGCTGCTGGTATGCTTCTTTGTTTTATGTTGCTTGGACGCTATCTTGAGGCGCAAGCTAAACGGAGTACAAGTGATGCCCTGATTGACTTAATGAATTTGGTGCCTCCTGTATGCATTGTTATAACGCCCCAAGGAGATGTAACGGTGCCTTCTTCTGTCGTTGAAAAGGGAATGCGAGTTCGGGTGTTGGCGGGTGACCGGATTCCAGTAGATGGCACGGTTATAGAAGGAGTATCTGATGTGGATGAACAGATGCTGACAGGGGAGTCTGTGCCGAAGATGGTGAGCCCAGGATCTACTGTTATCGGTGGAACGATGAACATTACAGAAATGATGGTGATAGAAGCAAATAAAATTGGGGAAGAGACCATGCTTTCTCAGATACTGCGTGTTGTCCAGGAGGCACAGAACAGTAAGCCTGCCATTCAACGAATTGCCGATCATATAGCTGAATATTTTGTGCCGTTTGTTATTATCTTTTCACTGAGTGTTTTTTTTATTTGGCTTCTTCTTGGCGCAGTGGACGCGTATCCACGAGCGTGGCGTAGTCGTGAAGAGTCGTCATTTATGTTTGCGTTTGATTTTTTTATTGCTTCTATTGTTGCCGCCTGTCCCTGTGCCTTGGGACTTGCAACACCAACTGCCATCATGGTGGGAACTGGTGTGGGGGCAAAAAATGGCATATTAGTGAAATCTGGACGAACGCTTGAGGTGATGTGCAGGTCTCGTTGTGTTGTCTTTGACAAGACAGGTACTATCACGAATGGAAGGCTAGAGGTTGTATTTAATAAATGCTGGGGCGAAAAAGCTGAGGAAGCAATAAAAGCAGTTGCTTTTGTAGAACAACTCTCGAACCATCCCGTGGCGAAGGCAGTAGCAAGTGCGATTCTGTCCACACCACAGGAAACAATGTACGAAGTAATACGTTGTAAAACCCGAAGTGGTCTTGGTGCGGAGGCCATTATCCGTTGCAGCACAACATCCAACCAAATGAAGGTACATGTTGGCAATCTTGCAATGATGCGTGAGAGTAATGTTGATCTATCTCTGGACATTGAACACACAGTTCGGGAGCAGACCAATATGGGGAGAACCACAGTTATTGGAGCTATTGATGGTGTGGCACGCATTGTTGTTGCCCTCGCAGATGAACCCAAGGATGAGGCAGCCAATGTGATACAATTCTTACAAGAAAAATGGAACTTTAGCGTTTTTTTGGCTACGGGGGACAACAAGTGTGTTGCGGCACACGTGGCAAGTGCAGTTGGAATTCCACAGGAGAACGTCCACGCTGAAGCTCTTCCCACAACAAAAGCGAGCATTATACAAAGACTTCAATCAGAAGGTTATAGGGTTATTTTTGTTGGCGATGGTATCAATGACAGCCCTGCATTGGCGCAAGCAGATGTTGGTATTGCTCTTGGTGCTGGAACTGAAATAGCCATTGAAGCTGCAGATGTCGTACTTGTGCGAAACAGTTTGGTTGACTTGGTAAACCTGCGTCGCCTTTCCGTCGCGACGGTTCATCGAGTGTATGGAAACTTCGCCTGGGCTTTTGGTTACAATTTTTTGATGCTCCCTTTTGCAAGCGGGATATTTTATCCCCTCCTACATGTGAAGCTGCCACCCATTATGGCAGGAGCGGCTATGGTACTTTCCAGTTTAAGCGTGCTTCTGTACAGTCTATCTATTAGGTGTTTTACCCCTTACGATGTAGAAATGTTTCTGCATAGGCCTTAAACGTAATATCAGCTTCCATGCCTCACCCTCCCTTCTCTCATTATGTTCAGACACAGACAATGTATATGCGTTTGTTTTACAACACCTTGCATGTATTTCCAAAAACAGGAATAAAAATAAATAAAAAAAAACAGAATAAAAAAAAAAAACGTGAACGAATGGAAAAGTGGTCCTGGTAGTCTATCCTCTACTTCTTGTGTATTTACAGGCGTCTGTAAGTTTACGAATTTCTTTTTGTTGGCCTCTTTTTTCCAGAGCCTTGAGAAAAGACTCTGCTGGTATATACGACTAGCTGATAGTTTCTCAACATTTTTTTTTCTTTTTTATCCTACCACTTTGATGTGATCAACTCTCTGGGATGTCATATGGTGCACTGAGGGCATTAAAATAGGCGGTGTTTTTTTTTCGTTTTTTTTTTGTAATAAACCAAAAGAAGAGAAATATCTTGTGTGTGTGTGTGTGTGTGTTCTATCCTACAGCCCAGAATGGGATTGTATATGCCAGATGCATGAAGGAGCGCAAACATCTGTCCCGAGAGAATGCTGTTATGCTGGCTTTTCCATTCACTGTTACCGCGCTTACCCACAGCTGCAGGACGATTATGAGCTTAAAGGAGATAGGTGCAGTCAAAGGCATTTTCCCGGGTGGTGCATTTTGCTTTCATTCTCCGCTTGGTAGTCTGGATTAAGTAGGCTTGCTTGTGTTGCTTTTTGAAGCGGGAAAAAGAGGCCGAAAAGAAAAAACCCTGCTTTGTATAAATTGGGGATGCTTGAAGTGATGGTTGGTGCTACTGCTTCTACACACCCAGTTTTTATTTGCGATGCCAACTGCTTGTAAGTTGCTGAATGAAGATTCTCCGCTGAGTATCGACAACAAGTAAACGCAAACCAGCACATCTCCTACGCTGAGGTTGTCTATTTGCCAGGTGCTTCTAATAGATATCACTCAGCAGCATCCTCTGTGGCTTTGGATACTAACACCTCCCTGAATTTGCTTGGTATGCACATCACTCCAATACATGCAAATTGTGTGCGGATCCTGTAGTACAGGCGTCCCGTTGAGATCGAGCGGGTATATGTCGCCCTTCAGTCTTTGAAAGCAGGGGATTCCGGTTGGGCTTCTTCACATAGGGAGGGACAAAAACAAAAACACAAAGAATGCTCCTAAAAGGCAGTCGCATCCTCCAAGTCCTGTCGACCACCGCTCAATCAAAATCAATCGAACGTCGTCTTCTGAGTGTGTGTGGGTGTATGAATACTTAATGCTATTGGATGGGGTTTGTTCATGCTGGAATCTGTTTGATTTAATTGGTTTGTTTCGCACGTCTTCTGTGAAGTACATTGCTGTCACGTCGCCGTGTGTGGCGGATTCTTTGTTTTGCTGGTGCCTCTTCCTCCCATGCTGTTTGTGTCACCATCACCTGTGCTCATTCCCGCACCTGCACACACACATACACACTCACTCACAGCACAGGCTAATCAGCATACTTCGAGCATTGCAACTAACAGCGCCAACCACCCAAGAAGGAGATGCCTTGCACTGTTTCCACGACAGCCAACGCCCACCAGGCCCAGCACTGATTCGCAGAGCGGTGCGCTAGGAGTGCCCGGCTGAGGGCCTGCCACCCCGGCGTGGTCCCACTTGTGTGCGAGGCTGCGTTGCCGTCCAGGAAGCGTGCGGGGTATGGGTCCGTCCTCGGGGCAAATGCACCGGCGTCGCTCATTCTCGGTGACGGTGTGCTGTCCGACTCCACGGTTGTTTCTGAGCTGTACGAACACACGCAGAGACGCTGACGGATTCCTCTATGTCAAGTGCACAGCCGAGAAGGAATTTGGTTTCACGTCTTTCCCGTGCTTTCAGGGTCACCATGAAATGTATTGAGCACTGCAAAGTGTGATTCTCTCCTTTTATTTCTTTTCTTGGTTTATGTGGATATTTTGTCTTGTTATGCTTTGTGTGTGACATGGCACAGTTAATCGATTGGTGCATTGTCTGCGATGGATTGTGTCCAGTTAGACCGCCGGGTAAGTGGAGGGATATTCACGGGCTTTACGATCCTGTTGTTTAATCAAGTCTCTTTAGTTTGCTTGCATACTTCCCTTTTTATCTTTTTGGGCACGGGCTGTGTGTGGGCGACTCTGAATGTGCCTTGAGTGAGTTGTGATGAGTCCGTGTGCCGACCCTCATTATTCTTTTACTATTTGAGCTTATTTCTTGTATTTATACACTGTTGTGTTCGGTCTTGTCTGTAATGCAGTTTTTTTTAATCTTTCCATTTTTGGATGCTTTTGATTTAATTGATTTATTGTTGTTTTAGACTGCTTGTCGCAGAGCCTTCTGCTTTTTTTTTTTGTTTCCTCGTTCCTCTTTATTTTATTGAGGTGTGTTAGTATTAAAGGTTCTTCGTTTGTGGTTGTGTTGTCTTTCCGTGTCAGGTAAGTTTCCTCTTTTGTATTTAAGCGATGGGGAAGTACGAGTTAAAGTTGCAGTTTTTTGACGAATGGATGCTCAGATGGAGAAAGTTTCAGACAGAGTCTGACTGGGAGATTGAGAAGAATCGTCAGTGGTGGCGTCGGTGCAATATGGCCGTTTCTGCGGCTTTGTTTGGTGGCCTTGTTCTCTATACTAACGGAACAGCTACTTTGAAGCGCCAGTATGGCCTTCCTCACTTTTTTGACATCGGCGTTGACGCGCAGGTGAAGCAAAGTATTCTGCAGATATTGACCTCACGTTGGCGGTACACCCCGCAGGGTTACGGCCGTGTGCTGGTTACCGGCATTCCGACGTACGTGCTGTTTGTCGCCTTGGAGCATCACCAGGAGAAGCGCCGCATACAACAGTATGTTAATCAGAAGACGGTGTTTGGAGAACAAATGCGTCGGCTTCTTAACACCGGTAAAATTGAGGAATATCTTGCGGTAAACATTAAAGGATCACTTCCACCTTCTCAAAGCAGTATTTATGCCTATTAGGTGCACCAAGCAATGTTTTTAGTTACTTCTGTGGTGTATGTGATGTGCGAAGTTGATTGTGGTATGAACTTTCTTTTTTTTTAGATACCAACGACTGCTATAGGAATAATGTTTATAAACCCCTTTCATTTTTTCTTTTGGTATATAAATATTAGTGGAGCGACGGTGCAGTTGTTTCACACCATTTGTGTTTGTGTGTGTGTGTGTGTGTATGTCCATGTAAGTCGCTCTGTGATGCCTTGGCATGTTTTTTGGGTTGAGTTTATTGGGGCCCACTGTCAGTATTCTGTGCGGGAGGGCGTGTAGCAATGACTAGCTGTGGGAAGCATGGCATTGGAAAGATTATAAATAAATTAGGAGTTTTTGGTCGGGAGTGATTTAAAAACATTCATAATCTTTTCTTAGTTGTTGTTGTGTGATGGTTTGTTGTTTGTAGGAATTGTGATCATTATTTTACTTGCTCGCACAGTGGCTGTTTGAATGAGAAGGCACTCTATTCTTTTGTGACGTATAATGTATTCAGTGATTGTTTTTTGTTGCTCATTCATATTCATTTTCCTTTTTTTTTTCCCCCCGGTTTTCTCCTTATCTTCGCGTATATATATTACAGCCACCTCGGTTGATTGGCTGGTTGCTGTTGTTTTAATATTTTGCCGTAGACATGATGCTCAGAAGGCCTCACCCCCGTGGTGTTATTTGACGTAGTTTCCCTGCTGTCTTTGATTGGTGTGTTGGGGCGGGGCACGAGCAAACTCCGTCCCGTAAGCGTGTGGAGCACGACGATGTTGAAGCCGGCATCCCGCGTTACATGCGTGGGCAGTGGCGGCTATCTGGCGATGGACTCAATCAATGCCATTCGTGCTGCTGCTACCGAGGGATTAACTTTGGCAGGGGCGGAATGGGAATATTACTCTTAGCTTCGTGGTTCTTTAACGTCCTCCCGGGGACCGAGTTGCCAGGAACTGTATGAGAAGAGAAGATCTCTCGGCTGTGTGTGGTACTGGGAAGAAGGTATCTTTGCTGGCATGTAATTTGCATTCCAGCGAGGCAATTTTTACATCCGAATGCAAACGCGGGAAGTATGGGACCCCCAGGGGCGGGTGGCTTCCCTGGAATCCCCACACCTTCAGTACACTCCAGTGTGGTGTGCAGATACATCCTGCAGAGCAGTGTCTCTTTCATATTATGATTGCATCAAGAAACGGAGTTTTGAATCAGTAGCTGGAGAACAGCGCTGGTACAGGATTGTTCACTGCCGCGTGCCAGTACTCTCCGTTAGTTCTACCTCTCTATTCGGGTGCTGGTTTGTACCATTTGCCAAACCCAGATCTCCCAACCATCACGAATGCGCCGATTGAGCCAATGGAAGTATGGAGGGCTACGCCTGTCATATCTCTGATAGTTTTTGTTTCTACCGCTACTCTTTTCATATGCGCACGGTGATGCCGTAGACATAAAGTAGTAAAGTGCTTATGTTGTTGTTGTTGTTGTCGTCGTCGTAAAGGCACTGATGAATATGGAGAAGACAAGGCCACAAGTATTAACGCATATGATACATAAACAAAGCGCCGTGGCCATTCATCTTTGACTCGTAGAAATAGTTCAGCTAGTGACATCAACTGAGTGCTGAGTCAACGTGGATCACGATTGAGCAATATACTCTACTGACAGTGACCTCGAGCTTTTTTTGGATAGTGGCAGTGATTAGTTGTTGGTCTTATTGATATATGGCAGTCATATTGCTTTTTAGGCTGCAGTTGAAAAAGAAAAAAATTTGAAACTGGTGTGAATATTAAAGAATTCAAAGGAGTATAAACAAAGGAGGTGAAAAACAAAAAGAAAATTGATATTATTATTATTATTTTTTTTTTTTGGCATTTATTGGGTTCTATCTCTCGATACATACATACATATCGATGGATGGATGGTATAAAGTGACCTGTTGCTTTTTGACCATCTGAATTGGAGAAGAAATTCTCAACCTATCATAACTATTGATAATGGTGACAAGATGACATTATTTTCTGTTTACGCATCTTTCCTGTTTTTTCGCCCTTTTTTTTCTTGTGCATATGGGTAATTTTGTTTGTTTCTGTTTTTATTTTATTTATCTGTATGTGAATACCTTGAGTAGTTTTGGCTGTTGCTTATACTCTCCCATAATGTTCGTGCCTAAGAAACAGAAATCCAAGAAGGAAGAATAAGGAGAAATCCCAGTTATGCAGTTCGGGGATGTGGGACATGATATCAAGTCCGTCAATGTGTTTACGGATATGGTGGACAAATAGAAGAGAGAGAGAGGAGTGTGAGCTGCTGCGCTATGTGTGGATACAACTACATGTGCTTGTTGTTGTTTTCCCTGTTTCATTTTTTTTTGTATGGCCATGTGCATCTTATGGGAAATCTTTTTGGGCCCTTCCCCTCTTTTCATGCTGTGCTTTAGAGATGAACATGTTTTTTACTATCATTCTCTTCATTGACTGTTCACTTTTCTCTGATATCGGAGTTCGAGTGATTTCCTTTCATGTGCACTCCCTTTTTTTTCCATGTTCTTTTTTTTGTTCTGTGCGGAAGCATTGGTGAAGTCTCAAAAGCCTGAATTATCTGCGACAGTTGGGCAGTAAACTGAAGGAGACGGACGGAAGAGGACAACAGACAACAAAGGCCAATACAATAAGAGAGAAGGGGAGAGTGGAAAGCGTTTCCAAAGGGGGAATAAAAGGCATTGAATCAAAAAAAAAAAAACACTGGAAAACAAACAAGAACGAAAAAAAAAGATCGTGAAAATAAAAGCAATATAAACGCGAAAAGTGAGCGAATAAAAGCAATGCACCAAAGTTTAACTCCCCTGAAGCCTGTGATGGAACCCATCAGCAATGCGACGGAAGCAAAGGCAAATGGCATCAACGGCACTGTGAATGGTGTGGACTCCGCTCATTCTTCAAAACCAACACGTGCAGAGTACCGTGGCGGAATCCACCTTGAAAATGCACCTTTGGAGAAGATGGATGAATCCGTTACGGAGGACAATGCAGGTGGCTCTGGAGCATCTCCCCTTCAAATTCAGATTCGTACTCGTGATACTGGACGAGGGTCTCCTCTTGTGACAACACCCACTCTCTTAATGGGGAAGTCATCGGCAACTACCTTCAATCCATACGGTAGTGAAGTGTCAACTCCTGTGGGCGTCGGAGTACACCGTGAATTTTCTTCGGTGCACGACCCACGGGAACTACTACAGGAGCCACTGCCATCCATAGTGGTGCATTCTGCACTGTATGGCAGGTGTCGTTTTATTGAATTTCCTTCACTGGCGCCTATTGACCCTTTGCCACCACCTCCTCAAGGAGGCAGCTTTTCACTTTTCATTGGGCAAGTTCGTTTTGAGACAACACCTGCGGAGCTAATTTGGCTTTTCCGTCGTACTTCGGGAGCACGTGCTATTACGGTTGAAGGACGAGGAAGCGGGTGTTTCATCTTGCATCTGAGAAGTGAATCAGAACGAGCATTAGTGCGTCAATTACACAAACGCATTCTATTTGATATTGGTGGAGTGTGGTTCGCCCGTACTTCTGAGGAAGTAGACAATCTCTGCGAGCATGTAGCACTTTATGGGCCGTATTTATCGAAACAGGCAAAACTACCACGTGACTCAATGGTAGTTGAGGAAATCAAAATAGACTCCGTAGATATGCCATACTGCCATCCCTTATATTATTCCCAAACATCCCCGTCTCACTCCTTTGGTGGCGGCAGCAGTGGCGCCTGGCCCCACTCCAATAGCCGACTGAGCACTCCCCCACGAGCGCCGCATTACTCAAATCCACCATCGCCGTTGCCAGCGCCTGCACCGCCTGTCTTGTATTCCGGTATAACACCACGTGATATTGGAGAGTCGTATAGCCCTCGGGACTTCCGCTAATCCCTGTATTATAGCAGCTCCAATGTACATCTATGGTCCTCGACTAGAGCTTTGAGTCTCATGTGAGCGAGGGGATGAAGAAGAGATTTTGGTTTGAAGCGTGAGACGGAGATGGGAATGAAGCAAAGTGGAAAATGGAGAAGGGGAAGGAGGGAGGAAGCAATTTATACGTTTCTGATCTATGTTGAGAAAGAAACGCGGAAAGCTATTCTACCATTAAAGAAAATGTCCCTTCAGATGATAAAAAAAGAGGGAGGAAGGGAAATAAATATATTGGAAGAGGTAATAAAAGGAAAGGGATGGGGAAAGGAGGTTCACTGTGAATAGACCACGGAAAAAAAGGGAAGGAAATATATCTTATTGATTACATTGCATACAGAGTCAAACATTTCTGTATTTATCATCGGATGTACCTTCAAGGTGTTTTTTTTAATCCCTTTTTTCTGCCCTTGTTCCTGTCTTGGTTATCTGTGATTTGTAAATGCCGAATCCGAGAAACAAAAAGTTAATACATGAAACATTGAAAGGTAGGAATTAAAAAAAAAAACATAATTCATAACTCCGTTCAGATTTATTGTACTACAAACATTTGATTTTATTTGGTGAGGCAAGAAGAAACTCTGTAGCTTCGTGTAGTATTGGGGATGGGATGCAGAGAGGTGAACCTCACAATCCGAAATGCAATACCTCTTTTTTTTTCTATATATACACGTATATTTGTACGTACGTTTTTTTTTTTTCAAACGTACCCATGCGGCCGCTACGCATGTAGCGCCACCATACTATAAGGGTTGTTTTGCTTCATCCTATCCTTCCATAATGATTTCGAACCACATCTCCGAGCAGCTTTAAAGGGGCTCAGATTCCGTTGGTTCCATGACCCTCCAAGGAGCGACTGCGCTTCCTCAGCAAACGACCCTTCACCTTCTCCGCCCCTAACCTGCGAGGACAAGAGGGGGATGTTGAAACCAATAGGGTGTATGTACGTTTTGTGTTTATCTGCGATCGTGGGACGTAGACATACAATAAAAAGGGAATAGGGGAGGATTGCTGGGAAGAGTGCACACGGTTTTCTTTTTTTTTGGTATTTGTTTTCCTTTTCATATATATATATATATATATATATATATATATATATATATATATATAGGCAACAATGTATTCACCATTGCTATGCTTCCTTGCAAATGTAAGCTTTCCCCTTGCACTTCCTTCTCCTTTTTCTTTTTTCCCTCCACAAAAATTACATTTTTTTTTTTGTGTGTGTGTATGTGTCTGCGTTTGTGTGCGTTTTTCTTTTTGTTTGCTTTATTTTATTGTTATTATTTATTTATTTTTAATTGTTTTGTTTATTGTGTGCTGTATTGCTATTCCTCTGTTCTATGTTACATCCACCGAGGAGTGGTGGGGTGCATACAATTGTTATGTGCATCATGTATGTATCCATGCTGTGCAATTGTTGAACTAACTGAGTGCTATGGTTTTCTGCTGGGAAGAGCTAAGAACAATAATAAAAAAAAAAGGAAGGACAGAGGAAAAAAGAAAAAAGAAAAAAAAAGGCTGTTGGTTCAATATCATGCTGATAGTATCAATGATGACAAGGAGAAGCATGAGGAAGGAAAATGGCGGTACTAGGCTTTGGGCATACCTTTGCAGTCATACAAGCCATGTAAGTTCATACGTATATATATATATATATATATATATATATATATATATATTTATTTATTTATTTATTTATTTATTTATTTACTCTCTCGTGCTCTTTATTAATTATTTAATTTAATTTGTGTTTGTATATAAATACAAGTGTGTTTTATTTGGTATTACCCCGGACTACATTCCCTTAGGAAGAAGATAAACAAATGCATGCAGACGATAGGTAATAAATAACTACGAAATGGAGAAAACGCGTGCTGGTTGGTGGGAGGGAGAGGGTGGACGGTATGATACCGCTTACATACATAGTATTTATATTGAAACGTATTCGAATTTATACTATATTTGATCTGTAAATAGAGAACTGTGACGGAAAGCATTCTCACACTCTCCAAGGAAAGTGAAGCACGTAAAGAAAAAGAGAAAAGAAAAAAAGTGGTCGGCAACGTGTGATTTGTGTGGTTTTCTTTCGCCGTTCTTCTGCAGAGTCATGAACCAAGCAAAAACAAAGTACAACAAAAAAGGAAAAAGAGAGGAAATGACAGACTAGTGAAGACAGTGAAGTCTGCCAAGGAGGATTATGGCGATACATTTCCTTTACTTTCTTATATTTATTTTATTTGTTGTTGTTGTTACTGTTATTATCCTGC
Source organism: Trypanosoma lewisi (assembly GCA_036321185.1). Lineage (NCBI taxonomy): Eukaryota > Euglenozoa > Kinetoplastea > Trypanosomatida > Trypanosomatidae > Trypanosoma > Trypanosoma lewisi. The sequence continues at coordinate 59,422 of JAWVMQ010000064.1, read as the reverse complement.
TTTTTCTCCCTTTTTGCGGGGACTCTCAACAGATCTGTGACTGCATCCACCAAGCAAAATGGAAAAACAAAAAGAAAAAAATGCATTAGAGATGATGAATAGTGATTTCTGTTCTTTTATTATTTTTATTTTGCTGTGCGTGGGTAAATTTGATGTATGAGGGTTCACCAGCGTGTGGTATGTTTCATGCGTCGACTAAGCAGGAATGAGTTATTTTGAGGTGTTCGGAGGAGGAATTTTATATTCTCTTCTGCAGTATGTGGTAACACTGAGAAAGATTTTTTGTTTGTTTGTTCAGATTGGACATAAATAAATAAATAAATATATGTCTGTGGATAAATAGGAAGAAAAAATAAATAAACAATGATAGTAATAATAATAATTTCTTTGTTTCGACCCCTTCGTACGATGGTGATGATGTTGCTTCTCTGCTTTTTTTGTTTTTTTCTTTCTATGTATTCATAAAGGGTGGTTCTAGGCATTTGGAATGTCCAGAAGAGGGGAGAGTGTGAAAGTTTCGGAAAGCCATCAAAAATATTAGGAAAAAAGGGAGGAAAACAAGTGCAGAAAAAAAAGAAAAGGAAACCAATAAAGCTTACTGCTTGATGATGGGTGAGATGAGCAATGTGGCTTTACATAAGTGTCATGCAGAGGCTCTGCGACTTCTTGTAACGGCCGTCTTTCCGAGTGCAACCATCACCTTCTCCGGTTGCAGGTCATCAGGAATGGCTGTGGGGGAGGAAGACATGATGGAGGATGCACTCTTTGCTCGGTTAGATGAGAGACTTCGTCAAGGTGGGCAATCTCCAGAGGTTGCAACTGGACACTCTGGTGGTAAAAAGCCAATGCAGAGACACGTGCCCTTTCCCCCGGGCGGTACCAAACCCCTGCTGGCGAGAGGAGGGCCAGCGACTGCGCAAACCTCCTCCACTGCCGCAGATGTGTGGCCGCGACTGTACCGGAAATGGCCGCCGCAACTTGTCGCTGGTCGTCAGTTGTGGCGCTACGATGCAGAGAAATTATCGGAAACGTCGCCGCTTCTGCCGTCGTGGACGCCCCACGCGGTGGTTTACATTGGCGGGTTTGAGGCCCCTGATCTTCGCCAGGTGGTCGCCCCGCAGATATTCGCCAGTGTGCCGCCCTTTTCTAGTATTAATGAGCCAAGCCGAACTGTTGGGGGTAAAACATTTGACTACAGGGAGAGCAAGGTGCCGAAATTTGCATCCCGAGTGCTGGATACGGCGTTTTTAATTCGGGAAAAAGGATGTGCGATACATGACCCGGACTTGTTAGAGATTGCATTGCCGGTGACCGTTCCATGCAGCAGTAATGACATCGACAGCAGCAGCAGCAGCAGCAGTGGTTGTGGAAGAAACAACACTGAGATACGGTGTATTCCTACATTCCTTTCCTTCGCAGGATCTGAACCGAATATACACGCCCTTCAAGTTGCAGTGGATCCAATGCATCGAAGAGCATTACGCCCAGCGTTCGGTTACTCAATTGCTGCGCTAAAGTTTGCCCTTCCACCGCCTGTTGTGAGTGCCACTCGACTTCTTCGCCAGTGGAATGCGGTGTGGTCACCAACTCCTCTAAGCACTGCGTTTTGGCTCTCTGCGGTTGGACATGCGGTGGAGCGACGTTTATCATTGGAAACAGAAGCCGTCTCCCTTCTTCTTGGTGAAACTCCATGTAGTTTATTGGAGGCGTCAAAATCGCTTGCATTCGTTGCAGCCTCACTTATTAACAGTACTCCTGAAGAGTGTTGGAATAATTATTTTTTGCCGGTGGAACGACTCGAGGTGGAATCTGGCGTACGAGATTTGAGCAAGACAGTTAACCTACTGCCCGTTACAGAGCTACTATAATCATGAATTGTTGTATATATCTCCGTATGTCTGTCTGTGTATGTGTGGGTGTCTTTTTTTCTCTCTCTTGGATTCTCATTCATATTCAATGAGGAGAGAAAAGATGATGGAAGTGAAAAGGGTGTATCTTTCATTATTGTTATTTCCTTCTTCATTTTTCATTTTTTAGGCTTATTTGTACTTCTCATCTTTTTTTCTTCCCAGGGAACATAAGGAGAAAAGGATTAGGTGTAGGTGCCTTTCACGGACAAGAAACATTTGTCAGAAGAAAAATCGAAAAGAAAAGAGTTCCATACTTTTGTGAAAATGCTGTTTCAGGTTGTGAGTAACATCACAGACAAGGTAGATCTCTTTATTGAGGATGATATGACTGTTGGTGAGGTTCGTGTGCTGATTGGGCAGATGATTGACGCTGACGAAGAAATAATCCGGCTCACATTCCAAGGCCACGTGCTGGAAGACAACACGGCAACGTGGGGTTTGATATTGGAGATGTATCCATTGGTGGAGGGCGCCCCACGCAAACTGTTTGTGCATGTATCTGAGAAGCTGCGGACGGGGCCGGCAAGCATGGAGGCAATGCGGGAGGCCCTGCTCACCGCGTCCGGCCAGGAGGACGAACGGAATGCACGAATGCAGGCCCGAATGATGGAGCCAATGATTGACCTCATGGTAAAGGACCCATCCATGCTTGACATGATGATTGCCTCCAACCCGGGGTTAAAGAAAATGTTAGAAAAACATCCCGAAGTAAAAAGTCACATTTCTGATCCGGAGACACTGAAGACGATGATGATGTCACAGATTGACCCCGATCAACGACGCTCTTTGAATCGAGGAATGGGGTTGCAGCTTGCACAGCTCAGTGCGATCCCGGGGGGTGAGCAACTCTTTGAGCATTTAACCTCCGAATATTTAAATGACATGGCCGCCATGACCGAAAACAATACTTCGAGTTCTTCTTATGAGAACGTCGATGAAACACAGGCACGACCAGATCCAAATAAAGAAGCAAACACTGAGGCCTTGCCAAATCCATGGGAACAGCGACAACAACAAAAACAGGCATCAAATTTGGAAGGAATGGCGGGATGGGGCCCAATGGACGAAAGTATGAATCCATTTTTGAGTGCTTTGACCGAAAGAGGAGGAAGAGCTCTTGGTGGGTCCTTTCCTTTTACCGGTCTTCCTGGTAATGCATCAGCATCAGATAATAATCCGTTTGCAACGCTTCCCTTCTTGCCCCCATGGATGATGCAACCTTCTAATTTGGGAAATAATGTACAACAAGGCACTGGTCCCTCGAATGCACAAGTGGCTCAGGATGCTACTGCACAGTGGGCGCCGCAATTAGCAGTGTTAAAAGATATGGGGTTTGAAAATGAAGCACTTTGCTTAGAAGCATTGCGGGCGTGCAATGGAGATATCGATGCTGCAGTTAGTTACATTGCTGATAAAGATAAGTAAGCCTGTTATCCGTTTTTTATAAGCCGCTCCCCCAGCTCACGATATTTCCTTTTTTTAAGTATAAAATTTGGTTAATATATATATTTCTGACAGTGAGATGTACTTCTTTGTTAACATTACTACATCCTGTAAGATGCTATTCATGACTTCTTCTTCTTGTGATTGTGACTGTGTGCTTGTGTGTGGCTCCCTTCCTACTCGGCGCGATCTGTAGTTCACACTTTTTTTCTCTTGAAATGGTGATTATTTTCGTGCATGTTTTGCCTGTTCCATTACGATTCGCTCTTTCCCTCACTTTGTTGATCTTGCTTTTGTTGTCGTTCTTGTAGTCATTCTTCAGTGTGCTTATTTTGATAAAGCGCACTTGCATATCTATATTTATATACTTCTTATTATTGTGTGTTTTTTTTTGCTTTTGTTGTTCTTCTAGCTTCCTGGTTGATGCGCAAATTTGATTCGTCCAGGATTCAAAAGGGTTTCAAGGAAGAAGGAAGTTTTTTTCTTTATTTGTGCTCGTGTGTATTCCTTCTTTGTTTTTTTTTTGGATACTGGCGTGGAAACGTGGAAGACTGTTAAAAAAGCCACGCATAAAGAAGAACTGAATATTTTTTTCTTTGGTTTGATCTTGCGTGGGATTTGCTTCCCTTTCTTTTCGTTTATACTTATACATACATACACACATACTCACCCTACACATTATATATATATATCTTGATAGAAACATGCGGTTTTTTATTTCCTTTGCTGCGGGTTTGTTAGGCTCCCTCTTGCGGCCGCCTCTAGATGACGCCCGCCCGGCGGAGTGCTACCGCAGCATTGAGAACGCCCTTCACTTCCGCAACAAGCGGCGTGAGGGCCAAGTGTTCTCGCAGCGCTACGAGGCGTACAAGCTCGGGGAGGTGATCCCCATCACGCACGACACCGCCCTCTTCCGCTTTCTCCTTGGGGACGACGAGGAGTTCAACCTGAAGCCGTGCTCGACGCTGCAGGCGTGCTACAAGTACGGGGTGCAGCCGACGGAGCAGTGCCACCGCTTCTACACACCCATTACCGCCAATCACACAAAAGGATATTTTGATATTATTGTAAAGCGGAAGCAAGGCGGTCTTATGACAAATCACCTTTTTGGAATGCATGTTGGAGATAAATTACTCTTTCGGTCTGTGTCCTTCAAGATCCAATACCGACCGAATAAGTGGAAGCACGTGGGGATGATTGCAGGTGGTACTGGATTTACTCCGATGCTGCAGATTATTCGTCATTCTTTGATGCACAAATGGGATGATGGCAAAGTAGATGAGACAAAATTATCGTTTCTTTTCTGTAATCGCACAGAAAGACATATTCTTCTTAAAGGCCTCTTTGATTCGTTGGCAGAACAATACCCAAAGCGGTTTAAGATGTATTATACAGTAGACCAACCTGTGGATCCGGAAAACTGGAAACATTTTGTAGGTTATGTGACGAAGGAAATGATACAGCAGACGATGCCTTCACCAGATGAGGAGAATAAAATTATTATGCTCTGTGGCCCAGATCAATTGTTGAATCACGTGGCGGGGACACCCATGGGGACAATGAATACCATGTCAAGTGGGGCGAATATTCAGCCCCTTGCGCCAGACCTCAACAATTTGGTTCGGCTTGGTGGTGTCTTGGGTGATCTTGGCTACAAGAATAATGATATCTATCGTTTTTAACCATGGATGCAATCAGCCGGATAACGAAAATGAGCAACACCGATAAGAATAAATTTTTTTTTTTAAAGCAATGTGAAGAATGATGAGATGATGTCCGTTTGAACTTGATTTAGTTTGTGATCACAAAAGGTGAATATGGGTGTTGACGGTGGTGATGGTGTGTATTATTTTCATGTAATATTTTCCGAATATTATGTGTGATTTGTGCCGAATATTTCTAAATAATAATAATAATAATTATTATTATTATATTAATATCTTTTTCTGAGTTTGTGTGTACCATTTTTGAGTAATTCTGGCCTCCACCTTTTATCATTTTCTCTGGGACACAAAACAATAGAGGAACTGTTGAGAGAAGAATATAGACTCAGAGAGAGAGAGAGAGAGAGAATACTACACACACACACACACACACACACCAAGGGACAAACAATTGAAATAGGAACAGCGAAAACCAAGAATACAGCGCGGAGATCATGCTGCGGACTACATATTGCAGACTAACTGGGCGGGCGATGATCTCTCGTGGAAGTCCGGAATGGTCGCACCGTCTGGATCTTAAAAAAGGGAAGAAAAAGACACTAATGCACAAACTTGGAACAAGCAAGCCCAACAATGCACTTCAATACGCCCAGATGACATTGCATGACTTGACTGAGTGGTGTTTAACATATTCCCCGTGGCCGCTTACATTTGGTTTGGCCTGCTGCGCTGTGGAGATGATGCACGCCTACGGGGCACGGTATGATTTGGATCGTTTTGGTATTGTCCCGCGCCCCACACCTCGTCAGGCGGAAATTATTATTGTCTCCGGCACTGTGACGAATAAAATGGCTCCACTGCTTCGAAATGTTTATGTGCAAATGGTGAACCCCAAATGGGTCATCTCTATGGGGAGCTGCGCCAACGGCGGTGGCTACTATCATTTTTCCTACTCCGTGCTGCGCGGCTGCGAGCGGGCTATTCCAGTGGACTTTTGGATTCCTGGTTGCCCGCCTTCCGCTGAGAGCCTCGTGTTTTGTCTACATACATTGCAGAAGAAGATTCGCTGGCATGAGATCCAAAAGTACTCCGTCCGTGGCTAACATGTTTACGAACAAGTGGAGTTGTTCGTTCATATCGGCATGATACCCGTAGAGAAAGAAAATTGAGAAAGCAGAATATAGGAAACAGAAAACATGGAAAAAAGCAGTTGAATGGAAATTGCCTTGAAGTATGTTTTTTAAAAAAAACATAGGAGTGAAAAGTATAGGTATTTTTTTTTGGGGGGGAGGGGGGGGTGAAGGAAGTTTTAAAAAAGAGGGATTGGAGTGCAACATCAAAATGATACTCCTTGTACAGTATTAGGTTTATTAGTTGTGAGAAATGTGCATCGATCAAGGAATGAAGAAATAGGAGATTGCAAGTTGGAAGCAAGACCGTTCAGTACCCCCACAGACATGCATGTACACGTATTTACGGAAGCATCCTCCGTTTCCCCCACCCCTCTGCTTCTGTCTGTCTCTTTGGGCGTTTGCATGGGAGCATGAGGAAGGGGAGGATAATGGAAAAAGATGAAATTGAAAATTGATAGTCTGCATTAAAAAATGCAACAACTTTTTATTTTGCAAAAATATGTGTAGTTGAGGAAAATAAAACTAGAAAGAAAGGGGAGGAGTGAGACAAAAAAAAACTGAAAGAAAAGAGGTCTGGGATGCCTTGTTCTTGTTCCAGTTGCATGCATCAACGTTTGCTGGAGCTTGCGCATGTGGGGTGGAGTGATATATCATCTTTTCTTCGTCGTTTTCACCTTTGTCTTTCCCCCTCCTCTCTTTCTCCTATTATTGCTCTCTCTCTCTTTTCCACTGGCACACATTTTTTTTTTCCTTATAGTGATTGCTACTAATTATTATTATTACTATTATTATTATTATTATTATTATTATTTTACTGTGTTTTGTTATCGTAATGCAGCCCAAAGTCTGTCACGTTGTTCTCTTCTGCCTTGACCCGGCGAAGGTGGCAACGCTCCTGCCGCCCACGGAGATGCAGCGCCACCTGCGCACCATTCGCGAGAAGGTGCCGGGTCTACTGGAGCTGAACTTTGGACCCACCGGCACCGACCTCTACCCGGGCTACACCGACTGCAGTAACGGCTACACACACTGCCTGGTCTCGAAGCACGTGGACGCCTCACATTTGAAATTGTACGCAGATCACCCGGATCATGTCGCATTTGCGAAGCTGCTGATTTCTTCCTCGTTGAAGCCACTTCTTCGCATTGACTTTGAATTGGAGATGCCTAAGGCTTATTACTGATGCATTGTGAAGTGCATGCTGTAATGGAGATTTTTTTAATTTTCATTTGGGTTGGGAAAAGGTATTTTTGTTGCTTGAGAGTCATGGATCTTTTCTTGCGGGTGGGTATCGAAGAGTATATATATATATATATATATATATATATGTGTACGTAATTGATTCCCACCCCCCACACACCCTTCTAACCTTGTTCCGTTATGTCTCGTTCCTGACTTCCTAACCCTCCCGTATGCCTCTCTCTCTCTCTCGCTTTCTCACTCTGTCGAAATACACGATACATGTATGATGTATTACTGTACTCTGGCATCACAGAATAAACAGCGGTAAGCCGCTGTAATTTTCTAAAAAAGGGGAGAAGACGAGGTAGTCACAAGACCTCTAAGCGTTGAATTTGTCGGGATCAGCAAGGGATCTAAAAGCTAGATAATACATTTTTTTTTCTGCGTGTGTTTCGCCGTATTGTTTCTGGGTGAAGAATAACACATCGAAAAAAATCGAGAACAGCCACTATGCCGTCGGTGATACATGTTACTCTCTTCAAGCTGCGCGGCGGCATGGATGAAAAAAAGCTTGATGAACTCCTTACGAATGCACGCGACGAAATCCCCGGTCTCGTGGAGCTTCACTTCGGAGAATGGAAAACGATGGGAACGACCACCACTGCATGCCTGCAGTCCGATTTCACGCATGCACTTGTCTCCCGCCACGAACAGAAGAAATATTTTTCACAGTTCATGGCCCACCCCTCACAGAGGGAGCTCACACAGTACATTTACTCCTTCGCAAGAGGTCCGCCGGCAGTGGTGAATTTCTACGCGGATGGAAGGCCTCACTTGTAAAGAAATGGTGAGGTGGTCAAAATTAATGGAAAGCTAGAGAGAAGCGCAAAGGACTTTTGAGTGTTCCTCAATTTCGTTTTCCGTCTTCTAATTGTGCATATCAAAAAAAAAAATTCCTTTGGGGTGTGTGCTTTTGTGTGTTACTTTTTTTGTCGTTTGCATGTTATTGACTCTAGTATTTCTTCCTAATGTATCCTGCATGTATTCGTTTGAGTTACGTGTTTCTTCGATTTCTATTGCATGCCCTTTTTCCCCTCCGTGTGGGCATGTAGAAAGAGGGATCACATGCCTTCAGTCCTACGATAACATCAACCAGGAACTCTCTTTTTTTTTTTTTGCTTGGTTCTAGTGAATTATAATGGGGTTTCGTGTATTCTATTTTTTTATCCATTTCATGTTTCACTTCATGTTTGTGTTTTGTTTTATTGTTCCAGTTCTCTTTTGTCACAATCGAAGAAAAAATAATAAAGAAATACCATTGAATTTTTGCACATTGTAAGGAAAGAGAAAGGGGAAGGGAATACTACTACTACTAATACTAAAAAGAAGAAAAAAACAGTCAAGTGGCTTTTGCCGCTGGTGCTAACCCTGAGTCAAAACTGTGCATTCCCTCGCTTTGGATTCCTTGATTTCGATGGGCGGGCCAAGGCTACTTCTCCGCAAGGCGGTGTACATCAGCCAGACGAGTGTTTTTTTCACACCTGAGGAAGGATCGACGCTTGACCTGCAAACACTCAGTAGTGCACCAAAGGCACATCGCAGTCATTTGCAGAAATGCGGCTTCGTTGCCAAAGTGATGCTTTCGCTTTCTGCGCAGTCAACACTAGATCCCCAGTTGACGCCCGCAGAACGTCTGAAGCTTTGGTGGACTGTGTTGCAGAGCAGTGGAGTCACGGAGTCTGACGCGCTGAATGTAACAGTGCCGATAACGCTGAGGGATGCATTGTGGCCCATACTGGACGAGGATGTACTTTTAAGGCGCATGGAAATTGCGTCGAGGTTGGAAAAGGATGAAGTGCTTCAAGAGTGTCCGTATATTGTGCCTGTTCTCTCAGTTGAGCGGTTTGTGCATAAGGATACAGGAATGAAGGCCACGTTGGGAGTGATATGGATGCCGTGGTACAAGTATAACTTATTGCATTGGGGTGAGAAACACCTCCAAGAACAACAAGAACAAATTATATCAGAAAAAATTCTTAAAACATTAATACAGCAGATAATAATTGGTCTTCTTGGGATGCAGAAGAGTCTTTCTACGTGTTTACCGTACTTAACTATGGAAGACATTGTTGTTGCAGATGAGGGGGATGAATCACCTTCTTTTTTATTGATTCCTTCAAATCTAGGATTGATACGAATACATGATTTATTCAAAAGGAAATCTCTTGGAACGTGTTCATTTCTCCCACCGGAGTTCAACCTTTCCCAAAGTCGGTTCTTAAGTCATACAAAAACTGTTATCTGGTCTCTTGGTACCATTGTCTATCAAATGGCATGTGGAATATCTAATTTTATTATCCTTCCTGCAACTGACTTGTCTCTGTATAATACGAGGAGGAAACATGAGCTCCCACTTAATCATCCCCGTCTTACTCCATCAGATATTATACGCCGTGTAAGGCGGGATCTTCAATCTGGATCGTACAGTAATATTTTGATTCATGTCGTTGTACTTATGCTTGGGCAGGATTGTTTTACTAGACCGTCATTGATATTACTGGACAGGATGTTAAGTGAAGTACATCGCAGCAAACCTATTTTGCGTTTCCCCTTTGTGATTGGCCAGTTAAATTTGATACGGGTAACAAATGCAGAAAAAAACATATTGATTGATCCCAACCGGAAAAAATACATGTACAGGGGAATATGTCTATTATGTGGTAAAAATAGAAGTCGTGATAAATGTAAAAATACAGAACATAAACCCGTTTCTTGCTCTCCGTTGTGGTATGATGATGAATTATTACCAGAGTATATAGTTGCTACTCGCAGCTACATGACTCATCTGTTCCCTCTTATTGGAAAACTGGAAAAGCGAAAACAACGTCGATACATTGAGGCGGCATTACAAACTGAACCAATAGATCAAAATGCCTTACTTCAACTTTTTGGTGGGTTTGCGGTTGTACAAATGAAGGGCAATGATATTATTACCCATGAAGTCTTGGTTCCCATTCCTGACAGAGTACTTAAAAATGAAGATAATTATGATGTGGCAACTCGTTTGTCTTTTACCGCTGCATTTCCATGGCCATCCGAGTGTACTGCACAGTTGCAGCAAAGTGGAAGAATAATGCGAGCGGTACCTGCAATTTTTGGAATTCAGGAAGCATCTTGGTATACATGGATTTTACCAGGAGAAACGTTTTTCCTGAATGAAACAGAATGGGTGCCAACAACAGATGGTGGATTTGTATTTTGGTTCAATGAGAATTTGGAGCCAACAGAGTTGGATCGGTACTTTCTCCTTTGCGGGGTACAGTCCATGAGCCTAAAGGCAAAAGTTGAATGCACAACTCCCGCCGACAAGGTGTTCAAGAGGTTTGACAAGGATAAAGAAATGACAGAGCTGCTGAGTTATTGCGAATTTCCCCCTCTGGCCAGCACATCAGCTGAAGAAAAAGAGAATCGACACCGTCACTCCCGTGTGTCATGTCGAACAGCGACCTCGCGGCGTGGCACGCACATATCTGATATAAATATTCCAATGTCCAGCGGCGTGTATGATGCGGTGGGTGATGATAAATTGGCAAGGAGTGGCGGTGGTGGTGGTGGTGAGAAACTGGGCCCTTTACCCCTCCAAAACATGGATTCATTGAATGTATCCCCAATTCAGTTTAAACGCACGCCTGGTAAAAATACACGGACTCGCATGAACAGTGTCGATTGCTCCATTATACCTTTCACTAACATAAAAAAATCTTCTTATGAGGGAATACTACAGCCTCTGCCAGCGAAAAGCATCATAACAATGGTGGAGGAGGAAGCAGAAAGAGAAGGTGATGACGCGGAATCCATGAAGGAGTTTTACAAAAAGAATGAAAAACTTATTCAGAAAATGACGAAGAAGGTAGAGGATGGAGGTAATGCACGTAAGTCTTGCACAAAAATAAACCAACAACAAGACAAAACACAGTTTTTTATGACCCAACCTGCGGCCATCATGTCTAATAAAGACAAAACCCCACCCAAAGTACCCACATCCCTTTCCAGTGCTCCTGAGGTTAACATAACTCAGCCACCACTTCCTCCACTTTTGCCCTCTCCCGCAAACTTAAAATGGGGGCCGAAGGGAGCTTCGGTGAAAGTGTTTGGTCGTTGGTTTCCATCAAACTGGGTGGACGCCGCCTTTCAGTCTCCAACTTTCTGCATCCCTAACACGGGGGAGAATGGCCGTCTCTCCACCCCAGTAAAAATTTCTGAGGCCACGCGGCTTGCCATGAACGCACCTGAAAATGCTGTAAGTATGGTGTTTTGCTCAAATGAGGTTTCGATTATTCAGCAGGATCATAAAAACTCTGTCAAGGCATTACCGCCAGGTAATATATCCGGTATTGTCCCTCATCATGCATTCGTTTTTTACGACTGCTGTAATGTGGTAATCGGTCTTCTTGCTTTGCGCTTTGGTCTAACAAGTTTCCCGAACCTCGCACATGGTGAGTACAAGATTCACTTGAAAACGCTTCCGCCTGTCCATAGGACTTCAGTGCTGGTGGATCAATTGAATCCGGCTTATTTTTCGGGCAATGCATCCTTTGATTCCATGGGCCATGTCAAGAATGATGCTTCCAGAATGGATGGCAATCTTGTGCATCACACATTCTCTACCCACAACATGACTGGGGACAATAACGCCTCTCAAGGAAGTTATCCACAACTGTCATTGTCAGGGCCCAAGCTCTTGTGCTTCAGTGACTCCGCACCTAAGGTAAAGTGCCCGGACGATGAGACTTTCCCATTTTGTTGGGTTGGGTTTGATCCTTCCAGTCAACTGTTGATGCTGGCAGGGGCACAGCAGGAGGTGTGGCACCCATACTACTTTTCCATGGAGTAGTTTAAGAAGAAACTAGAAATAAACAGGGGGTGATATGCTTCTGTTTGTACCTATGATGTATATTGTTTTTATATTAGTTTGCTTGTTTATTTGTTTTCTGTTAGTGTTTTTTTAAGGATGACAATAACGGTGGTGAGGACATGTTAATCAGGTATTTTTTTCTGTCACCATGAATAATGATAGTGGAAGATAGATTTCAATTGGGCTTACCAGAGCGTTTTTTTTTTTCTTCTCGTTTGCGGTTGAAATACATAATCAATCGAAGGGTGGACTCTTCTTCTTCTCCATCTCTCCCTCTCGTTGTATTTTTTTGTTTTATGAGAGCCTGGAAAAAAAAAACATAACGATTACATTGTTAAACCCACCCGCATCCTTTACCCTTGTTTTTTTCTTTTTCTTTCGGGTTTATTTATTATTCGTTCCGCTGCATTTTCTTCTGGTTGATTCGTGACACGATATAATGCCAGAGAAGAGTCCGTGTTTGTTTGTATTTATGTGTATGTACCGTCTGATTTTTCTTTTTTTTTGTTTTCCTTTGCATTATTTCTTTGTTGAGCGAAACATTCATTATATATATATATATATATATATATATATATAATGTACATGGTGATATGCGCAGTGTGTAGTTTGTCGTATCTATCATAGTGTGCACGGGAATGCGGAAAATAGTGTTATCAAGTCAAAGAATTTGGTCTTCAGAGTGGAGGAACAATTTATTCGTGGGAGCTCCTGTTTGTGGTGTGCAAGATGTTTCAACCATTTTAACGTGTATGCGTTCGTGCACCACCACGGCTCCAGAGACAACGGGGAGGAAATCTCGGAAGTTGTCTACGTCATTGACGGCAGTGGAGTTTTCACAAATTGCCCCCATGGTTTTGCTTCGCCAGGCACTACGGCAGCATACTGGGGCGGACGCTCCTCTGGAGGGCGCGGCGAAGGAGGAGAGGAACGGGAACGTTGTTATCAGTCGGGAATTATTCAGCCACTACTGTTCTGAAAGCCACGTGAGGAATAGTGACGATGCGTTGCGGCTTCTGGCTGAATCTGGGAGCGTTGTGTCCATTTCGAATGGTGAGGGGGTTCATCTGCGCCCGGTGCAGTTTCTTCACACGTACGAAGATCTCAGCAGGAGGGGGGATTCAACGGGTCAGCCCGGTGAGTTCTTTCTTGAGGAGGCAATGCGGCGAGTAAAGGCTGCTGAGCGCGAAGAGGCGGAGATGCGGCTTCAACTTAAGCCCGCATTGGAGCGGGCATCAAGGTGGCGTCGACTTGTGTGGGGGGGCGCGTTGTGTTTTTCGGGAGCCCAGTTGGCGATCATATCACGGCTTACATTCTTTGAGTTTGACTGGGATACGATGGAGCCTATATCGTACTTTCTCGGAACTGGCACATCGATAGTGTTTTTCTTCTACTTCCTCCGCTATGGGCGGTCTCATTCATACAATGAATACGATAGAACAAAATTGCCAATAAAACTGAAAAAATATGCTCCTCCCGAGTTCGACTGGAAAAAATATGAAGAAATCTGCAGAAAGGTCGATGACGAACGAAGAATGCTAAATAAAATCAAAGAATGGGTGAGAAGGCACTGATAATCCCCATCCTGTATACCTATATATGTATACGTGTGCTTGTATGTGTATGTATATTTTGGCGTCTTGTTGTTGTTATAGGTTTTGCTCGCAGTGCCAACTGTGCATCTATAAATATTTCTGGTGGGGTAGAGGAGGATGGAGAAGTGGCAAATACCAAATACTCTCCTAGTGGGAAATTGTTATCTCAAATTGCCTGTTCTCAGAATTTTATCCACCCAATGTCTTTTGTTTTCTTAATAAAGAGAGGTAAGAAAGGCAAGGAGGAGAAAAAGCCCCTTTTTCTTGTTGATACCTTGCTTTTTGATGCCACTTTTTCTCTGTTTCTCTATCGTGGTGTGTGCATTTCTTGTTTTGTTCTTTTTTCCATCTTTTCTTGTGTGGTAATTCTTTATAAATGAAGTCGGATTGTTTTCAGCGGAACTGTTTGACCCAAACAAAAGTTGAAGAGTCAACTCTCCCAGCAGCTTCCACCCTAGTTTAGAACTGTTCTTTTTCCTCCTCTTTAGTTCCCTTTAGTTCCCTGCCTGCCTGCGAGCGATGGACCCCACGCCGCCAGCGCGCGAGAGGTCGGCGGGGGCGAACGCCGGTGGCCACGAGGGCTCGACGTTGTTGACGCCCCTGCGCGCGGGAAGGCGGCGGCTCTACGGCGCGGTCGTCCCGGCGCGGCGGCGTGCGCACTCGGTGCCGGTGCCGCACGCCCGCCGCGTTGTTGTTGTCCGCCGCGCCCCGCGCCCCCACGAGCTGAGCGTGCGGGAGCAGACGACGAAGTTGGCGGAGGAGGCGAAGAAGGCGTTGTTTCACGGCAGCTTCACGTCCAGCCACGGCGCGATGTTCAGCGTGCCGTCCATGCGACGACAGGAGAAGCAACAGCCGCATAACACAACGACGGCGCGTCCAGGGGCCTCGCAGACTACAGATGTGGAGATAACACATGCCGCAAAGCGTAAAGGGAATCAGCACCGCCTCAGTAAAGATGTTGCCGCACAGCTAAGTGCTCTTAAGGAAAAGGTATCCTCACCGCTCTTGCATGATAATCAATCCGCAGCAGCCCTCTCTTCATTTATTACGGGAGTTATTACTGTAAATGAGCGTTCAAGGAGTGCAGATGCATCGTATGCAAAATCTAGTAATGATGCGTTAGATGCCATGGATCATGGAGTAGTCGGAGGTGACACGGAAATTATTTCATTATCACCTCATACCACTACTGCCGATACCACCGTACCACAAGAAGTGCACCTTCCTCAAAACCTTGAGAAATCCCCAAAGAATTTCTCCATAGAACATAACGATAACAATTTACGGATTAAAAGTGCAGAGAAACGTCCTCCAATAGGACAAAAAAGTGAAATTGATCTATTTTTAGCACAAGTAAGAGTTGGAGGTAATAATGGTGGTAAGACAAACGAGTCAGTGTCGGGTAAAGTATTTAGTCACCGTATCTCTTTCTCTGATTATCTCACCATACAAGAAGGTGATGTCTACACTGAGGATGAAGAAGAGGAAGACGAAGAGGAGGAACTAGTCGAAGAGATGGAAGTGGAGATCAGCTACACTAGTGCAATGATACAACTTATGACATTTGCCTTTCCTGCAGCTCTGACCATTGGCTTCACATTTGCTCTTTCTGTGATTCCGTTGGCTTTCATCGGAAGTCATTTGGGTGAATTATATCTTTCTGGGGCCTCTGTTGGATACTTCCTTCTTAGCATATTTGTTTTATATCCTACCATTGGAATGACGTTTGCAATGGATACTCTATGCTCTCATGAATATGGAAGAGATAATAATAGCCAAGAATTAGGACTTCTTTTACAACGAGGCATACTTATTAATTTGGTATTCCTTATACCTGAATGTCTCCTTATTTATAACTTGGATTTTCTACTTGTGCGTGTTTATGGAGTTGAAGTGACAAACGTGGCGAAAGATTTTTTGCATTTTATGCCCTTATTTGTACTACCTCTAGCTGTATTTGTGCCATTTAATAAATTTCTATGTAATCAAATGAGACCAGGTATGCCCATGATTGCATTAGCAGTAGGATTTCTTGTGACACCATTTGTTCAGAGAATACTTACCCCAATGGGAGTTCAGTATGCAATGGTTGGTATGTGTCTTACATCATGGATTCAATTGATAGTGATCATTATAGTGACCTTTTGTGTCCCGCAGACCCGGCACACACTCGGGTCTCCACGTATTTATGATGCTCTTCGTTTGTCAGATATAAAAGGCTATTTAGAGCTTTCTATCCCAAGTGCCATATTTGTTGCGGCAGAAGCATCTTCGTTTGATTTAACTGTATTGCTATGTGCCTATTTTGGAGAGCAGTCTGGTGCCGCATGGTCAGGGATTATGAATATTCTTTTTCTTTCTGCTTCTTTGGCAGGCGGTCTTAGTACAGGGGCTTGTGCTAATATTGGTCGCTGCATTGGAAGTAATGAGCCAATAAATACCCGAACATATGTTAATGTTGCTATTCTTATTGTTGTGGTAATTAGCCTTTTTGACTGCTTTGTGTTATATCATTTTTTTGATTTTTTAATGAAACTATTTGGAACAGAAGGTGATACACTTCAACTTGCACGACAGATTCTTGTTTTATTACCCGCCTTCCATATTTCAGACGCCGTTCAATTTACTTTTCAAGGCATTTTTAGTGGTTTGGGTAAAAATCACCTTGGTGCTCTCATTTTGTTGCTGTCACTCTGGGGCGTTGGTATTCCAATGGCCTTTTTCCTTGGGCTCTACCTTCGCCACGGCATCTTTGGTGTATGTCTTGGTATGACGATTGGTTTATGTATTGAGGCCCCCGCCATGGTGGCGACAACGTGTTTGATGGATTATAAGGCAATATGTGAAGCATTTATGTTCAGTGTGAAGAGCTGTGATGAGGAGGAAGAGGCATATATTGTGGGAGAGGACGTTTTGCTGAGGTCAGGGATTGCAGCGACTCTGTCAGACTTTAGCACACAATTATCGACAAATTCTCGAGGACTGAAAGCCCCACCGCATTCTACTTCAGTCAAATAAGCACTGCTTGAGTATTTGCTGTATGTTTGTTTGTATCTGCACGTGTGTGGGTGGGTAGGTACTTTTTTCCTCTTTTTTTTATTATTCTGCCTTTCCGTTTCCTTTTTTTTGTCTTGTCTATTTATTTCCAATAGGGAATTTATTCTTTCTGTCTTCCACCCTATTATTATTATTTATGCTTACATACATGTGTGATTTCTTTCACTGGAAAGCCTTTACACCGTTTGTTGTTTAGTATTTGTATTTGTTTTCGCTGTTCATGTATGTGTACGTATGTACTAATTCTGGTGGGACAACGTAGTTTGTTTCTTTTCCTGCAGTATATAATGTTTCTCTTCTCTTCTTTTTTTTCTCCTCGGCTCCTTAAACTGTTCCTGTTTCCCGCAATCACTGTCACTGCCTGGTAGAGTTATTAGAGATAATTGCCGACGTGACCAACGTTGAAGGTGTGTAGGAGGAAGCGAAAGGGAGGGGAGAAAAAAAGAAAAAAAGACATCGCTACTAGCAGAATCATATTTAAAACAACAGAATCTTCCACACGCTACGAAAGTATCTTCTGAAACTGTGAAAAAAAAAGAGAGAGATTGTAAGAGACTCTGAGTGGTTTAATATATTTGGCTACACGACTACCTGTTTGTTACTGCAGCTATGGAGGACCCGACGACGCTGTACAACAGCTACAGCAACTCCAGGGCCTCAACAGACACGGCGACGAATGCTTTCTTAGGAAATGCACTCCAGCGCCTGAATCCGGATATATGTGATTTACTGCGAGAGCAGAAGAAATTCCTGGAAGAGGCGGAGGCCAGTGAAATCCGTGCATCGTTCTTCTTGCGCTTAAGGTTAAGCGCCCAGCAGAAGGCGACGGTGCAGCGGAATCAAATCGCGGAACGTTTATCCATGCAGAACAAACGTAAATTTACTCCTGCGGCCGAAGCTGCACCGGTGGCGACGATGTTTAATGTTAATAGGAGCGCCGACGAGGAGGAGGAGCCGGAGGACGGGTGGCGTTGCCCCGGTTGCCTGCGCCGCTACATTGATGTGGACGCCTATACACGCCATACAATCAGCTGTAAGAAAAATAGTATTCAGAAGAAACAACAGGCTTTGGATGCTGTGAATTCATCTGTGCATTCTTCCCATGCTGCAATGCCAAAGGCATTTCCACTGCCACCACTACAGACTATGTCGTCTGTGGGCGGCCCCACCACCACCACCACATTTAAATCTGAATTGGAAGTAACAAATCGACGCCTTCACTCTTTGGCGAATCACGCAGAGCAAGAGGAGGAAATAACTTCTCGTGGTTTACCTGTTGCACCCAGCCCATCTAATTCAGTTCCTCTGGAACAAACAAATTGCCGTGCTCCTTCAGGAAGCAATACAGTTAAATCCGTTATGACTTCAGCGCCGGCAGAAAGCCAGAGCACTAACTTCTCATCTTCGAACTTTGATTCCTTGGCACAAGAGGAGCGAAAAGATGAAAAGGGTGGAGATGTTGTTAGAGCTTTATCATTATCAAGAGACTTATCCGCCTCATCTGCTGGGATGCAATCACAGCAAAAAACACCCATTGCCACTAAAAATTCTATTGATGATGTTCCGGCCTCCGTTGCGCAGCGGGCCTCGCTTGATAGGGATTCAGCTTTTCCTCTATGGCTCGCTTTTGGAAATCCTTTGAGGTCTAGAGATGATCTTATGGATAGCTTAGGCAGCAGAAATCTACAAAATTTTTCCTGTCGTCAGAGCAGTGTTGCCTTTGGCGGTACTAGTGCCAGTGGTATGGCGATGGGAGAGACGGAAGGGGCAGATGAGCCACTGCGGCCCTGTCCATACTGCGGTCGACATTTCTTTGCGGAGACACGTTGGCCGCGTCATGTAGCCGTGTGTGAGCAGCAGCAGCAGCAGCAGCAGCAGCAGCAGCAACGCCAAAGGAAAAGCAAGACCTCCGTCTCCCACCAGCTATCAGAGTCCCGCTCGCACCGTATGTCCCATGCAACTTCTGGGGATAGTTTGAACTCCAGTTGGGTTGCACGGGACTCCACGCGACCTTCTCTATCATTTAGAGGAAAGCCCGAGGGGGAGCGAAGCCTTGACGCCAGGAGAGCTGTGCCAAAGTGGCGGCGGCAGCATGCGCAGCTGCACCAGGCAATGCAGCGGAACGGTGGGAGGCCGCAGACGTCGGGAGGCGACAGGGATGGCAGCATGGGCATCTTTGAAGATGATCGCATCGCGTGTCCCACGTGTGGCCGCCGGTTTGCCGCCGCAGCAGCTGAGCGGCACATGCCGTTTTGTAAGGAACGTCAGGGGGCGCACAAGACGATGCGTATCTGAGGAGCTAAAAGGAATGTTGGAGGAGAAGACAAAATCGAAGAAGAAACGGGAAATGACATAGAAAGCAAAAAGAAAAAAAAACGGCAACAGCGAGGTGTAATAACAGAGACCGAAGGAGAGGGAAAGAGGATAAATAAATAAATGGCAGGGGCTATGTTCTCTATCTGTTTCTGAGATGATTTATTTCCAAGGTGAATAGGAAGAGGTGGGAGTCCTGATGAAGGTGTGAGAATGTTGGAATTAATAGAAAAAAAGAAAATAGAATAATAAGAATAATAATAACATGTTGACCATTTTTCTGTTTTAGTAGAAATGTCACACATGAACATAGTTCTGGAGTAGAATAAAGAAGGAATGAAGACTTGATTCTTTCCCTATTTGTTTGGATATATTGTTCTTGTTTTATTTCTGTTTTCTTTGGTCTCTGTCTATGTGTATATGCGTGTGCACGAGATTGCTTATGTTTCTTTGCTCCTGTGTTTTTCTCTCATCTCTGTGTATATATTATTTTTATACACTAAAAAGTTGATGTTTTTTTTTCTATTAAAATCACACATAATCCTTCAAACATCCGCACATGTCGTCACACAAACATCGGCCAGATGACACTGTGAAAAAAAAAAAACGCTCTTTTTTTTCACGTTTTTATTTTGCTTCGTTTGCTTTCGGTGCGAATGTGTATATCTGTGTGTGTGGGAGAGAGAGAGACAGGGATCCATGGGAATGTAAAGAAAGTGATTACTCCTTATCTATCTATCTATATGGCTTTCCATTCTGTGCTTTTGTGTAGCTATTCAACCAGAAACAAAACCAAATGTCAAGAGAGGAAAAAGAGAAGAAGATTGGATATATATATATATATATATATATATATATACTTGTTTTCTTGTTTTGATGATTATCTTTCTCTTTTCTTTATTTTTCTTTTTGTTTGTTTATTATTATTATTTATTTATTTTTTGGGGAGAGGGAAAATACAACCATCCATCAGAGACTATTACTATTGCAAATAGTACAAGAGAAGCAGAAAAAAAAGGCAGCGAGGAAGAAAAGAAGAAAAGAAAAAAAGATTCTAACAATGGTGGCAACTCTTGCTGGACTTTGCGGAGCTAACAAGGTCGTCCTCTTTTCTTGGGTGACATGTCCCTTCTGTGTCGCTGCCGAGAAGCTGCTGGCTCCCATGACGAACGACATGAAGATTCACTACGTCGACAAGATGAGCGAGGGGAAGGCGCCGCGGGAGGAGATTTACAAGGAGTACAAACACGAGACCGTTCCCGCCATTTTCATCAAGGGCCAGTTCGTCGGCGGATTCAGCGAGGTGGATGAGCTCAACCGTAGTGGCAAGCTCGCTGCGATGCTTGGGTAGTGAATAATCGTGTAGGTGTCGATCGTCTGTAAAAAAAGAAAAAATTTGAATACATGACAGAGACATATTTGTTTTTAGCCAATGCCGGGCTGTTTTTTTTTCTCCTTACCAAAGTGTCGCCGGGAGAGGAACGATCGGCATGGTAATATTTATGATACGATTTTCTTTTATTTTTTTTTCCCTTTTGATGATGGTGATATTTTGTTTTTGGTTTTTGGTTTTCGTTTGCTTTTAAAATGTATTTACTTTCTCATATTGTATGCGAGACAATGAGATGAGGTGGTGCTAGAAATTGGGTGTGGGATTTTATTTACTGTTTTCCTCTCCGCGTCTTGTAGAGCATCAAGGAAAGAAAAGGGAGAAAAAAGTTGAGGGAGCACAAAAAAAAAAAAAAACAAAGAAACGAGGCTAAATTTTTTTTCAAAAGGAAAGAAGAAAAAAACAAGAAGAACGATGCTAATAGATGAGTATGCTGTAGAGGAACGTCTTAGTCTCTGGCAGAAGAAGAGGGTGCGCACGTACATCGTGAATGGGCGCTCAAAGGTGCCATCCCGCCGCTCCATTGCGAGTGTTCTTGCGATTGTGAAGCCGTACGAGCGCATTGAGCTGGTGGGTGGGGAATACTTCGAAACGATTTCCATCAACATCCCGCTGGAGATTGTTGCCGTGGAGGGCGAGGATCCATGTATTGTCACGCGGGGTTCCTGCTTGGCGATAACACAAGACGTGGAGGCTTACTTTGAGAATGTTGAGTTTGTTTCAAAAGGGAAGGGGAAGATGGATTCCGCTGTTGCGTTGATGAATGGTAGGGCGGTGTTCTTTCGATGTAAAATGAATTCCGTCATCATTGGTGGGTTTGCTAGGCCCATGCTGGACCACTGCACCATCACAGAAAGCTACAGTGGATATGGAATTCAGATCTCCGGTAGTGCGGGTGCAGATATTCGTCACTGTACTATTCATACACACGCCTTGTGTTGTGTAGAGATTGACACAAAAGGTGTCGTTACGTTACGAGAGAGTACAATTCGCCAGCCGTCAAACGGGGGCCACGCGGTCTCCGTTCAGGCCGTTCACAGTCGCCTGGATGAACGTACGCCGGCGGAAAATCTTGCGTGCAAGAAAGTTACAGTCACGAAATGCCGCATTTGCGTCACGGCGGATATTTTTAAACCAAAAGATCGAGAATGGGGTGTAAATGATAAAGTTATCGGCTTCCCAAGTTGTGTCGTCATTTCGCGGGGGGCGTGCCCGGTGTTTACATATAATGAACTCATTGAGGGATTTGTTGGATTTACATTTGAATTTGCGGGATCTGCTGTATTGGAAGGGAATTGTATTTACAAGCAAAAACAATGTGGCATTCTCGTCCTTGTAGACGAGCGAAGTCATTCCGCAGATTCTAAAAATCATAATTTGCGTATAACAGGTGGTAACGTCATTGATCGATGTCTCATTGGTATAGATATACATTGTCTTGGTAAAGTTCTCTCGTATGTAACTCCTGACCAGGAAACATTACTTTCTCGAGAGCTTCCGTCCTGCCGGGCTTCATTTGACTGGATTGATAAAGTAGAAAGTTTGGATGATTCGAATCAAACGCCACTATATAGAGGGAATAATAATGGTAGTATCATCCAGAACGACAACAACAGTGAGAATGAAAATGCTGGAAATAATACTTCAGTCCTAGTGAATAGCCGGAGAATGAAATTTGGAAGATTAAAAGAAAATTTACGTACACTTATGAAATTGGTTTACTCAGGCCATCCAGCACCATTTCACAATCAAAATGCATCGGACATGCCGCTTGGGAACAGTGGAGGGAACTCATTGGGAGATTTTGTCCGGGAGGCATTCAGCCTGTCACTTCCTCCAGAAAATTCAAAGGAATGTGCGGCTCATTTACTGAAGCTTCGAGGAAACAGAGGTGTAGACATTTTAGATACGCGGTTTTCTGCATGCGGACTTTGTGCCATTCGCTTTGGGCACAATGGCTACGGTCTTGTGGAGGACTGCGACTTTGTGAACTGCGAGGCCACCGCTATAATTATTGGTAGCGGAGCGCATCCATTAATTGTGGGATGCAAGTTCGAGGAATCCAAAGGGGCCGGTATATTTGTAGACAACTTTGCAAACCCCCTCATTGTAGGCAATGAAATTTCCAAGAGTGTTGAGCACGGAATCGAATTTCGCAATTTGTCTCGAGGTATTGTGATGGGGAATATTATTTTTGGAAATGCTCTCAGTGGTGTGTACATAACCGGTGGGAGTACCACAATCGTCGTGGGAAATATTATTCAACAGCAGTCTGTAGGCATCTCCGTCACTGGCGAGAGCAAACCGGTTATCATGATGAATAAATGTATTTCAAACTGTAAACTGCAGATATCTATTTCCGACTACTCCATGCCGTTTATATTTTCAAATAAACTCACAAACAGCCCCGGCGTTGGAATCCACTTCACGTCATGCAGTGGGGGCACAACGATGAACAATTTCTTGTCCTACAACGCCAAAGGGATGGTGATAGAGCTGGACTCAGACCCTTTTGTAAGCCACAATAAAATTATAAAAAATCAGTCGTATGGAATTATCGTTGGAAACAACGGCCTCGGGACATTTGTGCACAACGAAATCGTGAAGAGCGGGAACTGCAATGTGGTCATACAAGAGGGCGGCTCGCCGGTTATTCGAAACAACATAATAAAGGACGGCTCCATTGGCGGGATTGCCATAATAAAAGAGGGCTGCGGGACTGTTGAGCACAACGTCATCTCCGAGAACGGCTTGGGTAATATTATTTTATTAGATCAGTTCACGCTGCCGTTTATTTACTCCAATCAGATCTCGAACTCCTCTGGTTGCGGCGTTGTGTGCGGCAAGGAGACAACCGGGCAATTCGTCAAGAATAATATTTTCAAGAACAAACAGTGCGGGGTTTACATCATTCAGAAGGCAAATCCATCGTTTTATAAAAATAATATTTCCTTTGAGTCCGTGGGAGTTATCATTTCGGACTACGGTGAGGGGGTTTTCAAGGAGAATAATATTTTTTCTCACTACAGTTCGGGAATTATACTGCAGATGAAGAGTAATCCCCACATAGAGAATAATAATATTTACAAATGCTTTTTGAGTGGGATAATTGTCTCGCAGGAGAGCAGTGGGCTCATCGTGAATAATAACTTTTATGAAAATGATATCGGCATACAACTCGGCTCGTCTTTGCACATGTCGCAGTTCGAAGTAGAATTCAATTTTTTCAGTCAAACGAATGATAATAGCAGCAGCACTATTAATAATAATGATAATAATGGCTTCTTTTCGGAGAGACGTGTAAGCAACTCTATGCTTATGGGCAAGAGGAGATTTTCCAGAGCATTAACCAGCAGCAGCAGCAAGAGTAATAATAATAATAATAAAAATAATAAAATTTCTCCCACAATATTAAGGCTGAATAAAATTCATAATAATGTCATGTGTGGAATTTTATTAGAGAATAATGCGCATGGAATCCTGGAGGAGAATGAGATTGACTCGAATAATAACTATGGTATCATGGGAGATGTGAAATATATTTCTAAGAAAATTAAAGAAAAGCTGGGTGATGAGTATAGCCGTATGTTTACGAGCAGCACCACCACTACTACTATTAATAATAATAATAATAATAATAATAATAATAATAATAATAATAATAATAATGTGACTGCTATTATACGTAAAAATAATATTCATAGTCACAAAAAAGCGAATATTGGCATGATAAATTACGTAGACAATTTTGTAGTTATAACGTTAAATAATATTTATGATTCCCCGAAAGGGATTTCCTTGGAAAACAACTCAAGCATACACTCTATAGATAACAATGTTATTTATAATAATTTTGATGGTGTCTTCATAGAAAATGGAGGCCAGGGATGCTTTGAGAATAATCACATATTTGACTGCAAAGGAGCTGGTGTGTATGTATGCAATAAAGGCAATCCGCAGTTTAAAAATGAAAATATCATTGAGAAATGTAACATCAGCGGTGTGTTCATAGACGCTGGAGGAAAAGGAACATTTTTATCCACAACAATACGGGAATGTATGATTGGTAGCATCGTGTATACATGTTTGCCGGTATCCTCTGCGGTGAAGCAAGAGGAATTCACGCATAGTGAGTTCATAACGTCTGCGCCTGTTTTTAAACAATGTGTTATAGAAGATAATTCTTTTTATGGTGTTCTGGTATTAACTGTTCCAAATGGAGTTCTCCTGAGAAGTGCTTCACCACATGAAGATGAAGAAGAAGATAATAATAATAATCAGAAGGTCAAGGGTTTGTTAAAAACTCCCGGTGTTTCTACATTCCCACAATTTTGTCAGAACATTATCAGAAATAACTCCCACTTTGGCATTTGTCATGAAATGTACGACTTGACCGAATCGTCGCCTGATCCCGCGGAGTTAACTTCCTCCCCTAATGAAAGTCCATCGGCCAGTTTCCACCACCCCGCTAATGCCAATTACATTAGTAATAATGATAATAATACCGGCAAGCATGAAAAAGAGAAGCGATGGAGGAAGAAGGACGTGCTGGATTACAGAAAGTTGGCTGCGCTGAGGCGGTCCCGCTTCTCCCCGCGCAACTCCGTGCAGGAGAGTCTCGGCACCTCCATGATTCTCTCGACGGCGCGGCACCACGAGGAGCGCATGAAGCGGCAGGTGAGCTTCATTGAGAACACCGTCACCAACTCGTCCATCGGCGTCGTCGTTGGCGGGAACTGCCACCCGTTTTTGCTGCGGAACAAAATACACAACAACACGTTCTTCGGCGTGTTCCTGCGGTGCCAGTCGAAGGCGATGTGCTTCGGCTGCGAGGTGGCCGACAACGGCGTCGCCGGCGTGTATGCGTCGCAGGGGTCCTTCGGCTCCCTCGCGGGGGGCGTCATCCGGCGCAACAACGGCTTCTGCCGCCCCGACGGCAACCCGCACGACCCACGAACATTTAGGGCACTGCCGTTTATGAGCACAAAGTTTTCGCCCTTCAATCATAAATTTAATAATAATAATAATAATAATGAAATTGAACCTGATAATAATAATAATAGTAGTGGTGTTAATAATGGACACATGGGGAATAATTCCTACAAGACACTTTTCTGCGAGCTTGAAAACTACGTGAACATTGTGGCGGAGGGGCTGCACATCTTCTGTGAGGTTCTCTCCGCCTCCTCCGTCTGCTCGGCCCTCGCGACAAGCAGCTGCCCCGGCAGTCAGCTGAACTCCAACCAGTTGCTCGGCCCCGGACTGGAGGCGGAGCGCTACGACAGGAGTTGGCCCTCCGACGGCGGCATCGGTGTGTGGCTGGTGCACGGGAGCATGGTTAACATTTCTGATAACTTGATAGACCTGCACCGCAACATCGGAATTTACTACTCCCGCCACTTGCAGTATCACTATGAGAATATAAAATGTTTTTCGAGTTTGTCCCACTCTGATGCTCCGAGGATTGTGGACGGGGAAATTATTTCTGGGAGGAAGAGAAGTATACAAAGTGAGGTGTTGCGCTGGTTTTTCTTTACATCATCATGTATGAATTATTCTGAGAAAAATGTTTTATCTCGTCATCACTACAAACAAGAGGAAGCGGAAGAAGGAGAAGACGAAGAGATGTTTTTAAAAATATTAATCAAGCCCATTTTGATAGCAAGTAATCGCATTACGAAGAACGGGGTCGGTATTATTTTATACTTATATCACATTATGCATGCACGCAAGAACACCAAACGCAATGATAATGATGAGGATAATAATAATAGTAAAGAAGAAAAATTATTATTGCCGTTGAAATCAAAAGCAAGTGCCGCTTCTACTGAAGAAAACAAAAATAATGCAAGGAAGGCAAACAGGAGTAATAAAAAAAGGAAATCTGTGAGTCATGCTTTACCAGCCCTTTATAAAGGCGGAGGTGGGGAACAGCAGAAAAATATTAAAACAAAGCCCCAGGAAGAGGAAGAAAAGAAGGAGCAGAAACCAGAAAGAGAGAGAGGGGGGGAAGAAGAAGACGAGGAGGATGAAAACAATGTAAGTTACCTCATGTGTTCCCAGATGAATATGAAAAAGGGTCCCGGGCAGGTTGATATCTCCATAAATATGGAAGGAAATCACATTTATGAGAACCACGGCAGCGGTGTTCTCTGTCTACACATCGTTGAGGCGCACTGTGGGCAATACATCAAAACACGGCTGGAGTTGGAGAAAGCCGCTGAGGAGTACAACGACGTGTCGGTGAAGATTACACTCAAGAAGGAACTGAAACAACCAAAAATACTTTTCACTCTCATTTCCCATGAGCAAATGTCATGTCATGCTCGGTTTTCTGGCAATGATATTTATAAAAACGCCTCTGATCAGCTTAAGGTCACATCGAAATATATTATTGTTTCTCAGAATAATATCCGGACGTTACTTTTGCTGGATACATTGCGACCACCGAACGCATCTATGTATTCCTCGCAAGCATTAATACGGATTCCGCTCTTTGCATCGCTACTCACAACGCCCCCGTCTGGTACGTTTCTCATAGAAAATAACCGCTTTAGAGATTGCTCCAAAGGGATACATGTTATCGGTTTCATAGGATCAAATTCACTCTTCCTGCGCCAGAATGCATTTTCGAATGTCATGGGCTCTGCGATATTAATCGAGGGGCACCTGGCCTCTGCAACCATTGGAAGTGGGAATGTCTTCGAGACGAATGAAGTAAGTGTAGAAATTATTATGCCAGAAATTGATGCTTCTAGAGAAGATATTATACGTATGAAGTCCATTGGGATACATACATGTATATTTTCGAATCATTTTTGTAATTCAAAGTATTCTTCCATCATCATAAAAGGGGGAGGTGGTCCCTCACCTGTATTTTTTGATAATAAATTCTCTACACATATGTACAGTACCGTTGCTTTTCTGATTTCAAGTCCGAATACTAAAACAAAGATTGTTAAAAATACATTTGTGGAGAATTACATTCCTATTATCATTACAAACAAGGCGGGGGCGACGACAGAAAATGAGGAGAAAGTGGTATTGGATGGAAATCGGTTTCTCAGAAATTTTATTGGCCTGTTAATAGCGGATGGCGCTGCTCCTACAATCATGCGTAATGTCTTTGAGAACAATTACAGGTCTGGTATAGAGATTGTGGGTGAGTTTACACGACCAAAGATTCAGCATTGTGTGTTCATGTCAAATAGAGCAGATGAGAATTTATTACCAGATAAAGAACTGTCTTTTTATCCAGAAAAGGGAGAGGTGAAGTTGCAACACATACCTGAATTCTTGATTTATATTGTGCCCGATAATACCGATTACATTGGAAATAGTTCTCACGAGGGAACCATGAAGATGAGACCCTCCAGTGGATTACTTATAAGCGGGGGTGGCAGTGGGGATGGTGGCATCGTGCATGAGTGTCTCTTCCAGGACAACGACATCGGCGTGGACGTCGTGCGTAATGTCTCCATGTCTAAGGCGATGATGGCAACACCGATAAATGGAATAAAGTTTACATCGTGTGTGTTTAGTGAGAACAAGATGGCAGGCGTGTGGGTGCGTGGGGATAAATCCTTAGCTGACAAACAAACAACGGTTTCTCTGCATGATAATAATAACAGTAATCAGGATGATTTTGAACATGAAACGATCATTTTTGATAGTTGTTTTTTTGTGAATAATCAGAATGACGTGGAGAATAGGGGTGATGTTGTTGGTATAGATTATGGCTTTGCAATTATACGAGGAAGTTTATTCTCTGGCTGTGTACATGGGAAGAAAGACGGTCTGGTATTTCTCAAGGGAAATACATTCTACTCGGAGCACACAGACGTCGCTGCCTACTTACATAAAGGCACACGCATCAGACTCGTGGATAATGTTATTCGTGGACACAAGGACGGATTTATCACACACCCGTCGGCGTGGGGGCACGTGGAAAAAAATTGGGTCTTGAATGCGACTCGCGCTGTTTTTTCCGCTCCGTACTGTCATACTTTATTTTTGAGAAATCGTTTCATGAAATCAAAGGACTGCGGTATCTTGGCATACGGCGGGGTGTTCTCTGAGAACGAGGTGTGTTATTCCCCTACGGGCGTTATTGTTCAAAACCCAATTAAGTATAAAAACTATGATCAAATCCCCTCGATTGAAAAAACGACGTTTGATGTATTGTTTACTGAGAATAAAATACATACATGTGAGGTGGATGGAATTTTCGTGGCGGGCGGAGGCCGAGTTGAAGGAAATGCAGTGTTTTATTGTAAAACCAATGTACATGTAATTTCTCCCAGAAATCCAAGTTACGGTGCAAGTGTGGCTCTTCTATCAAAGAATTATATTTACGATGGTGAGGTTGGAGTCATGATTGAGAAGGGATCAGAGTCCATTGTCAGAGAAAATGATATTTTTGATAATAGTATGTTGGGAGTGTGGATTAAAGCAGGAGCTATTGGTACACTTCAAGGGAATTCTATATCTAGTTCCCTAAAGGATGGCTCCTTGGATATGGAGCAGGGGTCTGAAATGAAAGTGCTACATAACACAATAAGAAATCAATTTTCTCCCTCTTATCGCAAAACACTCCCAGCACATCGTGAAAAAGAAAGACAAAAGGCATCGGAGGTATTGATTGGGGAACTAGAAGATTTGGATCGTAAATTTGTATCACTTGTTTCCCGGTGCAATCACGTGAAGGTTGTATTACGCGCTATAATAAAAACACTAAAGGATCAGAATTCTTTGTTGGATGACTTGGGAACACTGCACTCTACAACAATGGTGGGCCAGCCCTCTAAGGCACTGCGAACTTCGATGCAGGCAAGTAATATAGTGGAACTGTTAACGCTGACGAATCCAAGAACGCCTAGACGTTTTTCATTGGATAACAGCGTTTCTGTATCTGCATTAAAGGCAACCAAGTCTGTAGATAAACACATGAGTCAGTTCGCAGTGTCTTCAGTGCCGAAGGAAGATTATAAACATGTTCTTATTTATGTATGTGGTGTGGAAAATGATCCTACGGAAGTTATGCAAATGGGCAAAGAAGTGGAAGCGGTCTTGATGTCTGCTTCTATGTCTTCACAGGTCATATTTCGTTCTGTATTTGCAACGAATCCAAGTAGTTTTAACACATCCATTACCGCGCAGGTTCCTAATGTACTTATTATTGTCATAGGTGCCGGTAAAAAGACATTTAGTGCAGGAGAAATGGCGGTCTTCGCAACAGTTGACGGGTTACATAAACAATCCAATGGAAAAAGACGGAGTAAGAAAAAGAGTATATCTTCTGTGTATGTAATTCTATCACGAGAGTGGAAACCCAATGTAGAGGAATGTGCACTTTCTAGAAATGGTCAAGGAAACTTGCAGGGATTGTCGCATTTTGCTGCGAAGCACAATCCCATTTATTTTAATCTTTCAGTTTCTGATGCTTTTGCAGAATTAGTGCAACGTTTGGACTCAGAATGTGTTAGTTTGTCAGTCTCTGCTCAGGATGTAAAGCCCAGTAAATAGATCAAAATAAAACAAATTAAAAAAAAAAGAAAGCAGAACCAGAAACTACGTGCTTACCTGGTTTCCATATGTATATATATTTCTATTCAGTTCATACGCGTTTGCGAGAGTTTCCTTTTTTTTTTTCTCTCCCATTGTTTTTACAAGTTTTATGTGGAGGAGATAATGTGTACCGTCGCAAATTATTTCCTCTTATTTGCTCCCTTTTGACGGAATTCCTCACTGATTCATTTATTGTTGTTACCATTGTCGTAGCCTGCTGTCTTTGAGGCTTAAGTTTGTTTGTTTTTTCGCTTCATTGCTGTCTATTTGGTTGTGGTGAGTGAGTCCCACATTATGCAAACTAGGTCGTCTTGGAAAAACACACAAGAGTCTCTGAGATGCAAAGATTAATCATTTGATTCATTGAAAGACTTGCATTCTTGGACGTCCATAAGTCATCTATTTATATATATGTGTATATATATATGCCTGCTTTTCCGTGCATATGAAAATGAGATGGGCTTCCGTCTCTTTTTCCTTTGCTTGCTAATTTGCTTCCCTGCTGTCGTGTGCTTATTTTTCCCCATTTCCTAATTCCTTTTTTTTCCCCCTTGGATTCTCTTATTGCGCCGCAAATTCTCTCTTTCTCTTTCTTTTTTGTTTTTCTTTTTCTTTCCCCCAACAACACAAATAAATAACACTCCGCTGCTGATGCTGAGGAATTACCATCAATACTAATAATAGTCGACTAATGGTATGACGAGCACGGATGGCCCGGGGGTTCCTTTGAGTGAGGAAACCACCACCAGCAGCAACAGCAGCAGTGGGGGAGGAGGAAGTGGGGCGGGGGCCCAGCACCGTTTTTTCTTCATGAACGATATTCTCTGCCGCACGGAGACACGCGATGCCTCCTTCCGGCCGGCGGACGTTTTTGTCGCGCGGGACCCGCCGCCGCGGAGAACCGCAGTTTTGGGCGATGCGTCGCGGGTCACAGACGCTGCGGCCGCGCGGCCCGGCTCTGCGGATGTAGACAGTGACTGCCCCATTTTCAATACATTTGGGATTCTCTCGGGGGGAGTTCTTCTGGACCCGAGCTCGTCGCTTTTTGTTGACTTTATAGATGACATTGTGGTGAGGCCAGCTGTGCCTCGAAAAGATAAAGACAAGGATGAAGAGAGTGAAAATGTAAAGTGTTACATGTTACTTGAATACTCAAAAATTAAAGCTGAAGGTGTGATGTGTCTGTGCTCATCTATTGAACCGTTTAATGCACCCGGTACGAAGTACACCCCACTCGCTTGGCCGCGGTCGCGACTTCTTGTGACCCCCACCAACGCCCGCTCACTGGCGCTGCGCAATGTGCGCCGAATTCTCCGTCGCTGTGCCGCGGAGGCACCAGTGAATCGGGAAATGTTGATTACATTGGAGGGATACCGCTGCCATATTAAAAGTACACGCCCTCAACTGAGATTTATGACTGAAAGAATCCCATTTCGGTTCCAATACGGTGGTAGGGCTCTTTCTCTTCTAGAAGATGAGAACGATAATAATAATAATAATAATAATAACATAGAAGAAAAAGAAGCGAATAACAAAAAGAATAGTGACCACAATGATGGTGGTGGAGGTGATGGGGAGAGGTGCCTTCCACCCACACCTGGATCTCGCTTCTCAGAGTTCCATACATTTTCAGGACTTCCAAAAATGGCGCACCGGAAACATGAAGAAAAGGTGGCAGTTGTTCCTGGGCGTTCGTTTGCCAAGCGGTTAGAAATGGAAGTGCAGCGGTCCGTTCGGCCACTGCGCCAGAACTTTTTCATTGGAAAAAGACCCCGGCGAGACACTAGAGAAACGGAGTTTAAAAAGTCATGGTGGACGTTCCTTCGCTATTTTTCAATTCTCCGCGTGTATTCCTCGCCCTCCCCCACACCCACTGCGGAGAACTGCGTTGAGTGGCACCTCGCGGACGATCAAGATGTGAAGTACAAACAACTCGTGCAGGAGTTTGAAAAAGCAAGAGAGAACGGGACCGCCCCGCGGCTGGATATGGAAGCTGCCGTTGACGCCTGGGACTGGTTGCTTCGGCACGAACGCGATCGTCTTCTTCGTCGGATTGCGAAGGTAAAACACTACCTGAAGAAACTTGGGTCTTAACTTTGTCAGGGGTCTGGTGGAGGTGAAGTGAGAAGACGATTAAAGGCTTTGTATTCTACTGAAGAGGAAGAATACCAATTGAGGAAAATAATAATAATAATAATAATAATAATCATTATTATTATTATGTTACACTGTCTGTGTGTGTGTGTGTGTGTGTCTTAATCGAAACGGTAGTCCCTTTGTATACATATGTACAATCATCATGTTTTCCTTGATGATGACGTCCTTTGTATTTGTGTATATGTGTTTTGCTGGTATTTATGGTATGGAAACGAAAAGGTAGGATGAAGATGAGGAAATTAAATTTATATCACTGCTATGTCTATTCTTGCCGTGCCATATTACCATTCATTTTTTTTTCTTTTGTTTTCTATTATTTCTGTGTATGTGTATCTTTGGTATTGACGTCACTTCTATGAATGGTATGCTTTGGTTGTGATTGCCATTTCTCTTTGCTCTTCTTTTTTTTCTTGTTGGTGTTGTTGTTCTTTTCACAACCCGTAACACGTCATATATGATAAAATGAAGTGTTTACGTGATGCTGCGGCGATGTCATTTGCCCCGCTGCCCGGTGCAGTACGCCGCCGTGTCCACAACTGCCGGGAAGCTCAATGAGCTGCTGAACGTGCGATTTCAAAAGGGTCCTGTGCCGAGTGATGTTCTTAAACAATTTCTTCGAGCAGATGTCATGCCAATTCTCCGCGGCACTGCGGTAGATCGACGCCATGATAGCGCCGAACTACGTCGCTTTATGAGTCAACTGCTCCGTGACTCCGCCTTTGCGGCTGTTGTGGTGCGGGCTCGTCCAGGTGGGCCCTACGTCACCACACTTGTAGACTGCATTAAGCATGACCATGAGCGCATGCAATTTGTTCACAAAATGACATCTAATCAGGCGAGTCGGGTGATTGAACACTTGTGCCGGGTTGGTGTGAGAGATCCCGCCGTCTATGCCCCACTTGTGGCTCGTTTGGACTTCAATGTTCTTAAGGAAGTCGGGCGTGCAATGTTTGCTTTGACGGAAGAAGGAATGTATCAGGAGGTGGTATCATTCATTGTTCCTCTGTACTGTCGAGAGGTCTGGACGCTGGCCTATGAAGGTGGTGAAGGGTACACAAGTAAGTTCAACAAGAATTGCAATGTTTTTGATGCAGTGCGTGTTTTGCGTGTGTTATCAAAAGCTGTTCGAGGGACGGTGGAAAAGCAACGTCTTGATAAAGCACAGGGAGGCTCTATTTATCCTCTTCCAGTAGAAAGCATCCAGCAATTACGAACCAATCTAACGGCATTTATTATTGATAATAAAGAAGTACTCCGTGGTGGCCATTGGATTAATTTTACCCGGGCGATGGTGCACTTCCCTGAGGAACTCAAAACTTTGAGGGGTCTAGAACTGCATCCTTCTGTTATGCAGGCAGTGAATGCATTGAATTTGCCACGTCGTGATGCCAGACGACATGTGTCGGAAACACTTGACACGGATGATATGGCGCTGCTTGGACTACATTACGTTTTTGCACCCGTTGAACGGCAACGAGAGGAAGGAAAAACGAAGAAAAAAGTTGGCGATAATAGTAATAAGAAACATCAGGAAACTGCTACCACGGATGTGGTGAAAGAAGAAAATAAAGCTCGTTTTGATGTTCCATCTATTGATCTTACAAAACTACTTTCCATTATTGAAGTGGTGCCTATTTCAAAAGCCGTGCAGCAGCGCCGCCTTCAGCTGGTAATTGAAGCCGTTGTAAATGACATCAATACACTTCACTTTACAGATCTCGTACGATTCATTCAAACCCTTCGTATGATTGAAGGATCTTCCGAGTTTTCATCGTCATTAAGTGCTGCAGTTTCTGTGGTAAGCCGACTTCTTGACAATGCCTGCAAAAACAAGAGGATATATATTCCGTATGATCGTCTTGTGAATTTGGCAACTCTTCTTACCGCATTTCGTGTAAAAAGTTGTAAGGGATTTATGAATTATCTCTCTTGTCTTCTCCCTACAGTTGATTTTGTGACTGTGGAGGATGCCACGTGCTTAATGAATGCGTTGGCTATGATTGCGGGTTTTGATGGAGCAGAAACCTGTTCTCGTGTTGTGGGGATGATTTTGGAAAAAGTTGGACTTGATCATGAAGAAAAAATTGGCTCTCCTCTACTGTTTCTTTATCCTGTACAATGTGCGAAACTTTTGCGTGCGACTGTGCTGCTAAGTGCGGTGCCGTCATTGAGTGTTATAAATCGCATCTTTGGTGGTAGTAGTAGTAGTAGTAGTAGTAGTAGTGGCAGTAACTATTTGAAAATATCACCTGCACTTCGAGCGGCAGGAGGTTCTGTACTATTTGATGTCGCCCGCTCATTGTATCATTTTTCTCATATAAACTCAGAAGACATCATGTGGCAGGAAACAGTATGGTCAAGAGGCATAGTAGGAGCCCTGATGCCACTCTTGAGACAAATGACATCTGAATTTCATGAAAAAGTTCTCTCTTCTGTGGGCAAATGGAATCATAATTCATATGTTCCTCTCGCGTGGCGCAGTGCAGTCGAGGCGATATTTCCGTGGGTGGATGTGAATCTGGACACTGTGTCTTTAACGACAATGCAGCAACGCATTGAGGAAATTTATCCGTTTTGTCTTGAAATTGCAACAATGTCTGTGAGGATTGCAGAAGTAGAGCGCCAGAGCCTTAGACAGCACCCTGCGGGTGAGTCTATTGCCTTCTCATCTAATGCAATTGTTCATTTCCTTTATTTCCTCTTAATGTTCGAGCATATCTTGTATCACGGCACGTGGCAGGCGGAAATCGCTGGCAGTGCAGCGGCGTCTGCAGAGGAGGTGAAGAGAAAGATGTACACCATGAAAAGTGAATACAACACGGCTCTCAGTACTCCAGTTTGCAAAGATGTGGATGGAAACGATGTGACTGCCCTTACGCTCCTCAATCATTTATTCATGAGCAGTGGTGCTGATGCCGACAAAAAACACCACCCATTGTTGGATCGTAGCAGCATTCTTGAGATTACTACAAATCTTCCTTTCGCTATCTCGCTTGTGGTAAGTCAAGGACCCATCAACGAAGTCTTCTGTGAACGTGCGGCGGCGGCCATAACTACTGTTAGCGATGGACAAGGAGGAGAAGACACGCAAATGGAATTTTCATAACGTTGCTCTTATTGGCCTTTTTCTTCCCCGTTTCTTACTTCGTTTCTGCTTGTGGCGGTGGTGTTGATATAGTGATGGGCAAATGGTCGGAAAGTAAACTTGAGTGAGGACATTATGATTATTGAGCGTTGATGGAACCGATGGAAAAACGAAGAGGGAGGAATGCATTAGTTTCTTCCTTTTAACACGTTTTCCTTTCTCTATCTCTCTTTCTTTCTCTATGCATTTTTTTTTTTGACCTTTCCGTTGATGTGAAAGGGTTCCTGATGACTAATAATTTTTTTTCTCTTTGCTGGTCTCATAGATTTTCTTCATATACATAATAATAATTAATACTGAATACTAACAGTGCTCATTAGAAACACAGCGTGGATAGAGTTATTAGTTTTTTTTTTCCATTTTTTATATTTTTAATGTTGTTGTTGTTGCTTAGCATTATTAATACATAGCTGTTGTTGTTGTTGCTGCTGCTGCTGTTACTCTTATCAAACGCCTCTTCGCGTGCACGGAGTGCCAAATGTCTTACCAGTCAACAACCGGGCGACAGACGACGAGTTGTAGTCGTGTGAGTCGTCTCTCGCGGCGTCTCAAGTCCGGTGCGATAGCGATGTCGCGCTCTGCTATCACGCACACGGAATTGCTGGGGGATAAAATTGTGGATGTTGGCGAGGGAGTGGTGGCCAACGTGTTTGAGCAGCTCCTGGCGCGACTGGAGCAGCACGGACTTCGACGGTGCTTCGCAGACGATAACGAGGATGATGAACCCGGCATAGATCATGATTCCAATGTTTCTCCTTCTTCCCGTCCTCACCCTCATCAAGTTCTCCCTTCGGAGGATTTATCTGTAAATATGTCATTAAGGCCATCATCAGATGAACAGGGAGACAACGGACCACTACGAAAGCCATATTATTACATGTGTGTTCCATGTGAATTACGACTAACTGAAATTTCTACGTCTCCAGCCACGTTGACAATGCTTCAGGATGCACACTATCATTGCGCCTCCGCGGAGCATCGCCGGATTGCGTCGTGGATGGGTGAGCCGGATATTGACTGCACTCTACAGAACTCGCCTGATGTCGACCCAGCGGGGTATGCTCAGATTCATGTAAATGGTGTTCCCATGCTGATCTCTTCACGTCCCGGCGGGGGTGATATGTTTTTCCCGCTTCCTCACGAAGCACAGGATCGAATGCGAACGGCTCCATCAGGGATGGATGGAATACTACTCTCGACTCAACCGAAAACTGAAGTATGGCATAATCCTTTACGGTCAATATACACTGGAGCGAAGCAGTTTCTTTGCAGCGTGGATGGCTCTCGACAATTGCGAACGGCGAAGGGAAGTTTACTTCAATCGCGATCTCACTTTATGATGCAACATATCCCTATGGATGTGTATGAAAAGGAGAGTTTCGTTGGAAGTGGAACTGTGCCGGCACTTTTTAAAATTTCTCGGCAACGATTGCCAAAGAAGCGTTTACATGAGCCAGAAAGTGATGGGTTTCGAGTAGAATATGTGGTTTCCGATAAACCTTGTATGGTGTGGGGTAAAAACATGGAAACAGATTGGAGTCAGTTGGTTGTTCGGCATAATGATATTTATCGCGTGTCCTTGATGCATGCAAGTGATGTGGAGAAAGGAATGACACAAGAATCTCCTTCCCCAGGCGGTGCTGGTGAGTCCACTCAGGAAGGCACGGGATGTGGAGATCACAGCCAACTACTTACAATGGAGGCACTAAGTCAGGTTCCTGTAGCTCCCATGGTTAATCGAATTCTTTCTGGGTTGAATATGTCAGAAGTGGATTCATGTGATGTGTTTACTCACTCAGAGATTCCCTCCGATGTGAGTAGTTGATGATGATGGGGACTACGGAGGTAGGCGATTAAAGCAAAAGAGAAAGAGCAGGAAGAAGAGAAAAAGAAGAGTATACATGGATGTGTTTTCTGTTTATTATCATCAATTTGTTTTTCTCTTGTCCGTTTTTTTTTATTTGTGTGCGTGTGATATGTTTCGTTGTCTGTGTGGGTGTGTGTATTCAGGAGTTTCCTTTGGTTGAATTCTAAGACTTATTTATTTATTTATTTATTTATTTATTTATTTATTTATTTTGGGGGAAAGTGAATAAAGAAAAAAACGAAGAAATGGCAACATCATGTAATGTGCGGGTGGTATCCACTCCTTTTGGCATCAATGGATTGGAGTGCTACACCGGGGATGTGGATGTAAGCACACCACATATGCTTAGCGCCCCACCCATAATAGATCCGATTGTTGCAGGAGGAGTTCGTGGAGTACGTCAAATAAGTTTACAACAAGAAAATGTAAAAAGCACTGAAAAGAAACTCATTATGATCTCTTTGCATCATAGAGGAAGACTACTTGTGTGGGATGCAGATTCCTTTGAGGTTGTGGCTATGTGTAATCACCATGGCTGCTCTGTCGTTCAGTGCGTTGTAACCCAAACGTATCTTTACGTGAGGGTTGAGAATGAGAGGGAGCACACCACAGATGCAGAGTCAATGGTTCATGTTTGGCATGCAAAAACCTTTGAACTATTTCGTCAAGTCTCTGCCCATGAAGGACGAGTAACCTCTATTGTGGTGAGTGAAGAGGATGATTCCCGCTTTGCAACATCGGGTACGGATCATTTTGTGCATATCTGGAATCTGAAGAAGTCCTTGACAGTACCAGTAAAAAGAATCACAATGAGTGGTACTCCAATGGTATTTCTATATTTTAATAAAATGATACTAAGCAGCTCCTCAGATACCTCATTAGTTGTCTGGTGCGAGGAAACGGGGAAACGGTTACAAAAGCAAGAATCTGGTTCTGATACTGTATCTGTGATACGTTGGATGCAAGATCCGAAGCATGATGCTCAAGAAAATAACCGATCGCGACCTCATTTTACATCCTTATTGGTTGGATACAGGGAGGGATTTATTAAAGAATGGGCAATAGATACAGCTACAAATGCGGCCATATCATTCAAATGGGCAAATAAAGTTCATCGAGGGGGTGTTGCCGATGTCTGTGGTGATGGGGATGTTGTATTGAGTTGTAGTACACTTGATGGAGCCTATATATTAATTCCACCAAAAGGTGATGTGTTCCAACTAGTATCTTATGGATGCAGGCTTGTTATTCTTGATTCACATTCTAAATCTGCAATTGTTGGGGTCGACAATGGATCTGTTAATATTTTCTCCTACACTGATTTTGTTGAAGGTCTTGGTAATCCATTTATTTTGTCCTCTTTTCAACCACACAGTAGTGGTATAACTGGTATGTTTCTTCAACTGCGTGAGGATTTTACATGGGATCGACTTATGTGTAGTGGAGCAGATGGTACACTGGCACTTATGGATTATACCAAAGCTCGTGGGGGTCGGTGGCTGCGTGGTTTGGATGCCCATTCTGTGGATGCGATAACAGATAGCGGAGTTATTCTTACACCGTTGGAAGCAGGTGGAGGTGTTTGCTTACTTGATCCCGTGAATGCCGTTGCCTTTCCGCAAGTACCTGAGCTACAAACAACAGACGCAGTTACCGCATTACGGTGGATGAAGAACGCGAACAAACTTCTTGTGGGTTGTAAAAATGGAAAGTTAATGATTTTTGAATGTTTTTTTGGGGATTTGCCCATACCCTCATTTCATAAGATTGAAGAGAGAGACATTTCACCATACTTTGCACTAAGTTTTACACCAAGTGAACCAAATGGAAATTTAGCCTTAGTATGTTTACAGAAAATTGTGCTTCGTGGAGAAGGTGGATTTTTGATTGTTGACTCAAATCTGGGAGATTTAACATTTCCGATTCATCTGTTACCGCATATGTACCCAGTCCGTGGTAGTATAGCTACTTTTAGTAGTTCTGAAAGTCATAATTATACTGTGATTCTACAGTTACGTGATGGATCAATGGTACAATATGTTGGAAATTATGTTCGAAAAATGCTACCTATTTTTGTTCGAAGACTTGTGGAACCTATTTTTCAAGATCTTCTACAGAAGGAGTCAACTGGTCTTTCAATATATCCCAGTAATTACATTATGAATATCACATACACACAAGAGGGTAAAGTAAATGTTTTTATTATGTACGCCGAAAGGCAGATGATAAAACAAATGGTATTTGGTACACAACCGGAATTTCCAGTAGAATACACCGTTTTCTGTGGAGGGGAACCCCCACTTATCCATGGAAATCAAATGCATGACATAGAGGATATATTAACATTGGAGCCTATTGGACTCGGTGATCTTGGAATGGCTGTACTACGGGACACTTCTAATGTGTATATTATCAGCAAAAAAGGGGAATATCTTTACTGCATCCTTCACGCTGGATCTGTACTGGACTATGAACTCATTGGCCGTCGCCGTCGCTCACGTACTTTTCCTTTTGATGCAGATGACATGAATTCATCCATGTCATTAGCACCAAGCTCTTCGCCTGCTGCTTGCACTGCTTCATTTTGTGCGGAATCCCATTACCTCGCTATTGGGTACAGGGATGGTTTGCTTCAATTGTTTGATACCACACAACATGTTGTTTTTGCCCGCTTCACAGTGCACGAGTCAATGGTATTCAGTTTGTGGGCATTTCCGGGGCTTGTGATATCATCGTCAGGGGAGGGAGTTCTTCACGCCGGGATGGTTCTCAGTCGTGTCATGTTTGACAGCAGTAATGATAGCCATCTTCTGTCTTCAGAAGGATTGTCACTAACGAGACGAACATCTGCCAGTGTTTCCATTGTAAAGCATGTGTAGGGGGTTGTGAAGGATAAAGGAGAGGAATGAATAATTGATGTTGTTATTTATTATTATCACTATTTTATTTTTCATCGCTATGGAAGGAAACCACTGTACCATATAGATATATAGGTATGTGTATATGATCAATAAAGAAGCTCTTTTTTTGGAAAAGTAGCAGGTATTTCTTTTTTTAGTTTTGATTTATTTCTATCTTTGAGTGCGTGGTGGTGATGTTCTGGTTATTTCTTTCCTTATGTATATCAATTTTGGGTATTGTGGCTTATTTTTGCTTTGATGCGTGTTTCCATATGTCGCTTTATTATACCTATTCCTTTCTGATTAGGTCGGATGCTGTACTTTGGCAGGTATAGTGAGGTGTTTATTTGTGGCCTTTTCTATTGTTCTTATTTTTCTATTAGCACTGGGATTTCCCTCCTCTCTTTTGCTTTTCCCTCTCTTCTGTATATGTACGTAATGTATGTATGTGTGTATGTATAAAATTAATTGGATTCTTCTTTCTTATTGGGTTTTTCTTACGGTGTCTTGGGAAAGGAAATAGAACGTCGAACTAGGACGTACGCCAGACCGTGGTTAAAAAATAAAAAAAATAGAAGAAAAGAAAGAAGACGGTATACAAAGCACACAAGAAAAAAGGCCAAAAAGAAGGAGAAGAGAATACAAATAAAATTCAAAAAAGAAGAAAAGATAAGGAAAAGGCATGGCCTACACACAGTCTCAGGCAATGAAAAAGGAGTTTGCGCTCCCTATGGTTCCGGGCATGACATGTGGGGAGGAAATGCTGCGACGCAATTATCACCGCATGCAAATAAACGGTCCAAAGTATGACACAATGA
Organism: Trypanosoma lewisi; assembly: GCA_036321185.1. Taxonomy (NCBI): domain Eukaryota; phylum Euglenozoa; class Kinetoplastea; order Trypanosomatida; family Trypanosomatidae; genus Trypanosoma; species Trypanosoma lewisi. The sequence goes on along the minus strand of JAWVMQ010000064.1, from coordinate 18,366 downwards.
CATTCATCAAGAGTGTTCCCATTGACATGACAAGAAGCAACATGACCAAGATGTCGTCCGTCACAAGGAGTGGAAATGAAGCCCATGCGGACGGAAAGGAGTCTTGGCGAGGAGACGGCAGTCAGCGACAGGGTCCAAACGCAGACCTTAGTGGGTATGTGCTGCGGTTTTATGGTTACACAAAAGAGCAGGTTCCGGAGAGCTCCGTGGAGCGGGAGCGGGTGCGCAAGGTGGTGTTTAATGTATACCTGGAGGATAACACAATGAGTGTGGCAGAGCAGGCTCCCGATAACTCTGGATTTGCTTTCCCGTTGTCCCTCAAGCGACACATTGTTCCCATGCATGATGGTACTCCAATCACATTTGCAAATTTTCGCGTAGGTGAACCTATTACATTTTACGGCCGCACATACCAAATATACGATGCAGACAAATTTACGCGCGATTTTTTCAAGGAGGGTGGTGTGGAACTTGACCCTGCAGAAGAGGTCCCAATAGATGCATACACGATGCTCCGTAGTCGTCCTGTAGCCAAGGCTCATGATGTACGCTCCATTGCAGCCGATAGTCCGTTAAATATTGCTTTATTACCAGAGCAGGTGCGTGCGGCCCAGCAATTCTTAGAGCACGACGGTGAAGTGCTGCGCTGTGACTGTGTTTGGGATGATACCGAGGCCCTTCATGGTGTGAAACACTTCTTCACACTTTACTACTTTCTTGCGGACGGTAGTATTGCTGTGGTTGAGAAGGATTTTCCAAACAGTGGTCGAGATCCATTCCCACGATACTTCCGTCGAGAGCGTGTGGCAAAGCCTAAAGGGGATGGAAAGTTTAATGCAGAAACATTGGGATCTCTTACATTTAACGAGGATACCAATACAGTGTACTACACGGATGATGATATTCGCATTGGTAATGTTTTGAAACTTTTCGGTCGTGATGTGTTAATTTGTGACTACGATGAATTTACACGCGCACATCTTCGGAAGAAGTATGGGATAACTGAGTATAAACCGATCCAAGGAGGGAAAGCACCCGCGCCAATTCCTATTGGGTGTCAGAGACGTGAAAAAACAGCTCAAGAGTTGGAAGAAATGCAGATGCGAAAACGTGCAGAAAATCGCATGAGAGAGTTTGCCGATGGTGTAGTGAAATTCCTCATGCGTCTTGATAATGCCAAGTATGAGGATGAAATTCGTCGTTTTGTCCTTGCAGTATACCCAGCAGATAATACCATCTCTATTTTTGAGCCTGTTCAAAGAAACAGTGGAATTGTTGGTGGAAGATTTTTACAGCGCCAACGCTGCAAGCGACCTGATGGAGAGTTTTACACGGCAGATGACTTTTTCGTTGGCGCCCGCATAAATGTCAATGGCTACCCATTTGTTGTTCTCACATCTGATGAACGATCATTGAACTACATGGAGACAAACTGCAAGGAATTCAGTCGCTCTGATATTAATCGCATCGTGCGTAAACTTCGCGCCATGCTCACAAGTACGCAAACAGGTCTTGTTGAGGCATTCCGACAGGCCGATGAGAAAAATGATGGCGGACTTAAGATGGAAGTATTCTTAAGTATTGTTGAAAAGCTTCATTTGGATATTTCAGAACAAGAGATTCAAAGTATCCTTCGCTACTTTGATAAGCATAATGAATCATACGTTTCCTACGAGGAGTTCGTGGCGCGTGTAATGCCTGAAGGTACCTCTGTCTCTTCAGATAATCGTCCGTGGGAGGTTATTGATGCAGAGAATGCTGAGAAAGAGTCTGCTGTCTTTGTAGCAGACCCTAGAATTGACGAAGAGAGACGCGCGAGGGCACAGGAAACGAACTTGGCAGCCCGTGGTGCCGCACAGTTGCTAGAGCTCTTTGATCAACGTCGTCAGCTCGTCCTTAAGGAATTCCGTGCTGTTGCAGATTACTCTGCTGAGTCTGTCATTGGACCAAATGAATTTAAAATGTGTATACGCAAAAGACTTCAGATTCATTCCATCACCGACGCTGAGCTTAATGCACTCTGCGCAAAACTATTTCCCCCAGAAATGCCTCGTCTCAGCATTGAGGAACTGACACGTGTTCTCAATGGGAACTCTACTCTTCCTCGGAATATGTTTGAGATCAAGCAAGGAATCTCTCGATAGGACTACGCAAGGGAGACCAAGAAAGAAAAAAAGCGAAGAAAGAAACTAGATTGTGTGGTCAATAAAATGAGAGGATGTGGTGGAAGGATGATGAGAATGTAAACATGAAAAAAATAAACGGAATGTAGCAACAACATTGACAAAGAGAAAAAGAAAAAAGAAAAGAGTTGATGGAATGAGAAGGCTCCTAAAAAAAAAAAGGGAGAGAGAGAGCAAGAGAAGATGTAGTGAGGGAAAATGATGTAAGGGAGCTTAACTCTCACTCACTCACACTCCTGCCTGCTTTTTCTCTTTTGTGTTCTTCTTCTAAATATGAGTGGAGCGTGAGAAGAAGGAGAGAAAGAGAGAGATAGAGATAGAGTCTTCTGCTTCTTGATCTGCTTTTTTTCTTTTTGGTTTTGTTTTTATTTCCGTTTGTAATTCCTTGCATTTTTGGTCTTACTTTATTGCGCAGGAAAATAAAAAAAATGTATAATAGATATGACGACACAAGCAGCGTGTATATAAAAAGGTGTAAAAAAAAAGTCAAGAAGGAATAGAAACAGGCGAAGAATGTATGTGAGAGAAAGTTTAAAAGGAGAGCACATGACTTATATATATGTATGTATATATGTATTCTTCTTTGTATTTTTTCTTTTTGAATTTGAATGATGAGGAAGAAAAACGTGGGGAGATGCCTATTGTATTCTCAAAAAAAAAAAACGGAAAACCCGAATTCATGCAGGAGGAACCTATGAGTAGGCGTTGTTGTTCATTGGCTGACCTGCTTTCTTTCTTTTTTTTTTCTTCACCGTGGTTTGTATAGGATTTGGTAATCATGAAAAATTTCATTGTGTTGCTGGTGCTCCTCTTTGTGTTCCTTGATGTTGTGTTGGCCACCGCCCCTGCCGACGTTCCATCCCGAGGGGAAGAGGAATGCCGTCAGCTTGGGTTCAATAAGGCGGAGGTGAAGTGCCAGTACTGCCAGCCGCTCCTTCAGTACGTAGACAACAAAGAATTACAGAAGGAGTGTCTCTCCTGTTGCACTGCGGAGAGCCAGGCGCCGAAGCGCATTTACGCTCGTGCACGCATCGAACAGAGAGGTATTTTCCACGTTGTTGAGGAGACAAGCAGCGAACTTGGCATGTTTTACAAGTCATTTAAGAATAAATTTAGGGGCCGCATTCGGTTTGTTGAGAAACCTTCTGTGTTTTGGCCGCGTCTTGTGCTGGAGGACGACAAGGGTGGGGAGGAGCTAGAGATGGACATTGCAGGCTGGACGAAGGATACTCTGCATGACTATTTGGTGCAGGCATTGGGTATGACTGCTTAAAAGGACTAAATTGCCAACTTACGACTTGGTATATTTCAGTTCTCTTGACCTTATAATAATAACAATAATAGTTATTATTATTATTAGTAGTAGCATTTTTAGTATTATCATTATTCTTACTATTACTATTATTATTATTATTATTATTATTATTAGTGTTCTTACTTTCCCTCACATCCCTTTATTGTATATTGCAGCACTTTATTGTCACGATTTATGATCTTTTTTTTCTATTTTATTATCCTTTCCTCTCTCATTCCCATTCTATGTGGCTCTATGTATCTCTTCATATACATATATATATATAGGTGAGGAGTATTCGCATTTTAGTCTCGTTCCCTGTTGAATATATATATATATATATATATATATATATATATATATATATATATATATTAGCACGGCTATTTACTTTTTTTATCGATACTCCGCACTTTACGTAGAGACAACACATATATATATATATATATATATATATTAGTATTTTATCTCTATCCAGCCTGGATAAAAGATGATGCGCTTTTCCCTTCGTCAGAAGGTTCTCGCTCTTCCTTTGAATGTTGTTGGACGATCCTACACCGACGCCAAGACAATTCGCAAGCCAAATAAATTTGATCAGTTGGTCGAGGCGCAGAATGAAGTGTACGTGGAGGGTCTGCTGAAACAATATGAGAAGGACCCGTCGTTGGTGGCGCCGAGTTGGATTCCGGTACTTGAGGCCCTTCAGAATGGATCAACGGACATGCCTGTTGTGACCAGCTTTCACCGGCCAAGTTCACAGCAGACACTGACGGAGCGAGAGCGACTGCAAAATATGAGTCTCTCGTGGATGATTCGGGCGTATGAAAAAATTGGACATTATCTCGCCGCGGTGAACCCGCTGGGGCATGTCGTGGAGTCCAACCTGAGTTCCCTCGATCCATCGGCTTTGGATCCGTCAAGCTTTGGTTTTACTGAGGAGGATCTTGAGCAGGTCTTTTATGTGACCTTTGGATCTGATTTTGAGGCGACCTTTGTGAGTGGTGAAACAGGGAAGACATTAAAAGACATTGTGGCACAACTGCGACGCATGTATTGTGGTTCAATTGGATTTGAATTTATGCCATCTGGATACTTTGATACTCGTAATTGGTTTCGTCAAGAAATTCTCAACTCTTTGAATCCACTCGATCGTCAAGATCGTCTCAATATTTTTGATGATGTTGTGAAAAGTTGTGGATTTGAACACTTCTTGAATCTTAAGTATGGAACACAACAACGTTTTGGACTTGATGGTGGCGAGGCATTGATCCCAGCTATGAAGGCGGCAATACAAACAGCAACTGACAATGGTGTCACCTCATGTATCATTGGAATGGCCCACCGAGGACGCCTCAATGTGTTATCTAATATTCTACAAAAATCTGTAGTGAAAATATTTAGTGAATTTGAAGGTAAAGCACCCAAAGATCGAACGACGTGTGTCGGTGATGTAAAGTATCATTTGGGACATTCCAAGCGCGTTTCACTTGGAAATGGCAAATCGGTACTTCTTGAAGTTTTACCCAATCCTTCCCATTTGGAGGCGGTGAATCCACTTGTTCTTGGTAAAGCCCGAGCACGACAAATGTATGGAAATGATTCTGACTGTGAGGGGGTTTTACCTATTCTTATTCACGGTGATGCTGCTATTATGGGTCAAGGGACATGTTATGAAACTATGGGATTTTGTGATTTGGAGAACTATCATGTTGGGGGTACACTACATATTATTATTAACAACCAGGTTGGCTTTACAGCAAACCCTTGGGAATGCCGAAGCAGTATTTATTGTAGTGATTTATCCAAAGTAAATAATGCCCCCGTGCTACATGTAAATGGAGACGATGTGGAAGCATGCGTTCGTGCATGTCGTATGGCTGCTCTGTTCCGTCAGGAATTCCACAGAGATATTATTATTGACCTCATCTGTTATCGTCGTAACGGCCATAATGAATCCGACCTCCCAGACTTTACACAACCGCAATTATACCAGGCAATTCGCTCTCATCCAACCCTGGTGGATATATACTCCAAGGTACTTGTCAAGGATAAACTTATTACTGAAGAAACTGTTAAGGCAAAGAAAAAAGAATATGAAGGATATATGCGGCAAGCCCTTGATGCCGCGAAAAGTTCACAAGACTTTGTTAAGGTTATACCACACTTTCAACTAGCATCGGAGAATCAAGCTGAAATGCTAGCGCCCACGGAAGAGCATGTTGAGGATATTACACGTGCCGTAGAAACAGGTGTTGATATCGATACTCTTCGTCAGGTTGGAATGCATATTACTACTATTCCAAATAGTGTTAAGAAGGCTCATCCTGTTTTGCAACGTACGTGCGCCGCTCGTAAGAAGGCAATTGAGTCTGGTGATGGTCTAGAGTGGTGCTTGGCGGAATTATTGGCTTTTGGAACTTTGTCATTACAGGGTGTAAGTATACGTTTGTCTGGTGAAGATGTGGAGCGTGGTACGTTTACACAGCGTCATGCGGTTGTAGTGGATCAAGAAACAAATGTGAAAGTCACACCTGTGGCCACTTTATCAAGCAAACAAGCACCCGTAACGATTTCTAACAGCAGCCTTTCAGAATTGGGAGTGTGTGGATTTGAACTTGGATACAATATTGAAAATCCCTCCAACTTGTGTATGTGGGAGGCTCAATTTGGTGACTTTGCGAACGGTGCCCAAGTTATCTTTGATCAGTTCCTTTCCTCTGGTGAGGAGAAGTGGAATATGAAGTCCAGCTATATCTTGTCACTCCCTCACGGCTACTCTGGAGCCGGACCAGAGCATAGCTCTGCCCGAATTGAGCGGTATTTGCAATTATCCAATGACATTGATGTGGTGCCTAGCAATTTCCGTAAGTCCTCTCCTGCGCAGATGATGGAGACACGCATTCAAAAATATAATTGGCAAGTCTGCTATCCCAGCACGCCTGCAAACTACTTCCACATGCTTCGACGCCAATCAGTGCGCCCGGATGTGAAGCCGCTTGTGTTTTTCTTCTCCAAGGCTCGGCTTCGTCCTCCGAATGTGTCCTCTCTTAAAGAGATGGCGAAGGGAACATCTTTCCTCCCAGTCATTGACACCGCCGAGGAAAACACCGTGGCGCGGAAGGTTCTCTTCTGCTCGGGGCAGATTGAAAGTATTGTGGACGATCATCGCAAAAAACTGTGTGCATCGAACCCCGGCGTGCATGATGATGTCGTGCTGGTGAAGGTGGAACAGATTTCGCCATTCCCGTGGGAGCAGGTGGCCGATGTCTTGGAAAAGTACCACAAACGCAACCCAAATGTTGAGTTTGCATGGCTGCAGGAGGAACCCAAAAACATGGGTCCATGGGCATATGTACGTCTACGGCTCCAAAGTTTAATGCGCCACTTGGGCATTGCAACAGCGGAGCAACCTTTAAAATATATTGGACGCCGCACTGCGGCATCTCCGTCTACAGGCTACGGCTCTGTGCATGTGGAGGAAGAGAAGGAAATTATTGCTCAAGCTTTGGCATAACAAATTTCATTCCCCATAAATAAAAAAAGATAATGAAAATACAACAAACACATACACACAGAAAAAAAAAGGGGGATAAAAAAAAGTCAGAAGAAATTCATGTAAAAGCAGGTAAAGAAAAAAAAAAGCAATGCATAAGGAATAAAAAAGAGGCACAAAACTAAGAGAGGTTGAGTGAAAGAAGAATAAAAGTAAAGAAGAGAACGAGTCAAGCAAATAAACAAATAAAGGAAAAAAAGGTATTGTGTTACGTATTTATATACATATATGCTTTGACGTTTGAGGGATGCTAGTAATGAATGAAAAAAAATAATTATTTGGATTTCTTTATTTTAAATAAAGAAATGGATGTACGTATATGATATGAATAAGAAGAAAGGTATGAAAGAAACTTCGTAGGTTTCTATTTATTATTATTAGTTAGCGTATAAGGGGATTAGAACTTCTTGCTGTGTTGAAGTGGACAAGAAGAAAGAGAGAAGTGTGTGTGTCTGTGGGAAGGTAGGGGAGGAAGAAAAACATGTTTCCTTCTCTCTTTTTTTTTGCTGTTTTTTTATATTTTTTTTTCTTGTTTCCTTGTTTGTTTGTTTGCTTCCCTCCTTTATGGTAGTCAAACATGTGAATAGATAGGAAGTGTTTAGTTCTTTTTACCCATGTGTATGGGTATATGGTCCATATATATCTAAAGTCTTGCCCATCCATTGACCCAGCCACATGTGTATTAATATATTTGTGTTTATATTTATTTTTTTATTCTATTTTCTCGTTTTCATTTTCTTGAGGTTCTCATTTGCAAGAGGGGGTGGAAACCCACGCCTCTTCCAGTATTCCTTTTCTTTTTCATAGTTTGGTAGAGAGTGTATGAGTGACTGAAAGTTTGAGAGGGAGTAAAAATAAATAAATAAATAAATAAAGGGGAATATTTTTACAAAGAGGGACAACGCCAACGATAGCCCACGTATTCTTTTTCGTTCGGTTTTGATTTCCTTTTCAGGGTGGTGTGTTGTTCTTGTGCTGGTGGTGGTGGCCACGAGCATTTCGTGGTTGTGGAATAAAATGGCTCTAGATCGATCCCTGTGGGTTGACGACCGCTACGCCGCGCGGTGCCGGGACTGCGGCGCCCGCTTCAATCTTCTGCGGCGCCGCCACCACTGCCGCCACTGCGGTCAAGTGTTCTGCGGCGACTGCCTCGTGTCATCGCCGCCGACGCGCCTCGGGGACGTGTTCGTGGACGTGGTGTCGTCGCTCGCTGGGGTGCGGCGGGGTGCGCTGGTGAAGCTCTGCCACGAGTGCGACCGCATTCTTCGGCGGCGCGGGGTGTGGGGAAGAGGCGGCCACTGGGGACTCCTTCCGCCGGCAAGGGCACTCACCGCACATGACCCCCAAACTGGGAATACATCAGCAGGAGCAGCACATGAAGAAGAAGAGGGGAAGAAGGAGAAGGAGGGAATGCACACAGACGTGGCCGTAGCTCCTCCTCCCGCTGCTAGTGTTGCTACTAATTTCACTGCATCCAACACTCCGGCGGGCGTGGGTGAGGCAGATGGAGATGAGAAGGTTACCGTATGTACCTCGCATCGTCTGCATGGTGAGAAGCGTCTTCTGTCATCAAGTAACACTCTCGCAAGTGTCCATTGTCAACCTCCTGCTTTGCTTCTGCATGCACGTTTGCCGACTCATCCAGAAAGTTTGGAGGATCAGGAAATATCATACGGTTTGACAGATGTGCCTGTGTACAGCCGAAACACCATAGCCGATTGGATGCATAAATTGCTAAAAGAGACAAAGAAAAATTTACCCCATAATTCGCGAGAAGAAGTGAGATCATCTAGTTTAATGATGCAAACATCCTCCTATACACCTTACCCAAAGGCCTACTTTCGAATTGAAGATGCTCGCGAAGATAAACGGTGGCACATGAATGAATTTTCCTCATCTGCATCAAAACAAATGTTGCAAAAACTTGAAGAAGAGTGCTCATATCATTTAATTAAACGTGTCTCTCGGAGGTTTATGAAGGAAAAAGCATTGTCTTTAAAAGATGAGACAGGCATGGATCCCATACAATGGATTGCTGGTATATGCGATATATCATGGCGGTTGGTTTCTCAACTGTACATTGTTACACATGAACACATGGAACAGCATTTGGATGTCATTTGTATTCCAGGTGGGCAGTTTGCTGACACAGAAATTATTACAGGTGTGGCATTTCTTCAAAATATTGCTTTTAAACGCATGAAAACATATGTCAAGTCGCCTCGTATACTTCTTTTATCTGGCAATGTAGGTACAGAAGTGAACCCAAAGATGGATTTCTTGGAGTATGTAGAGAATTCTAAAGGTTATTTAGATAAACAATATCAGCGTATCCTTATTTGGAAGCCCACCGTCATTGTTGTGGAGGGAAATATGCATCATTATTTTCAGGACAAAATTCTTTGTGAATCACAAGCCACACTCATTCTTCATGCTGGAGAAGTTGTTCTTCAACGACTTTCTCGTTGCTGCAAAGCAAAAATAATTTCTGATTTACAATATGTGGGAACTGCAGATTTACATGATACCTCTATCATTGGAACGTGTGAGAGTTTTCAATTGGTCCATCATGGTGACAGGCCCGTATGTGTATTTAAAACTCCTCAAGTACCGTTGTTTTCAACGGTAATCCTTCGAGGAGTTAGTGGCAATCAAATGTCATTTGTCAAGCCTTTGCTGTTTAATGCGGCAAGGACTGCGTATCATCTTTCTCTTCAAGTCCATTCCTTGTTTGACTTGGGTATAAAAATATCTGATGAATTTCTTGCAGCTCCTGAAAATGAGAGAGTGACTCAAATCCACCACCATCATGATGATGGCGATAATAATAATAATAATAATAATAAAATGAAGGAAGAAAATATCCCACCACTTTGGGGGAAGGCATCAAAATGTGAAGGTTTTGTTCAGTATGAAGAGTACATGAAATTTATTTCTTCCTCACCTCGTAAGGAGGATCGTTTAGAAACATTGTCAATGAATATGGGTGTGTCATTTCCCCCTGAGGTTGAAGAAGTAAATGAAAAATATGACGACATGATGATGGACAGTATTATTGTAAATACAGTTTTTATTGATTCCGTATCGGGCGGCTTGACGGAAGAGGAGACGGGTGGGAAATTACTGGCATCAAATATGACGTCAAGTTATAGTGTACGCCAATTTCGTGAGGTCCTTCCCTTTTATAGTGAAGGAGATGAAACATTATTGGATTTCTTAACCGGGAGAGCCAAGGAAGGGGATTCGTTGAGACTTATTGTGCATGGCAATAAACGTCTTTCTGTTAAGACAACAACTAATTTTTGTAATACAACTCATATCCGTCGTACAGTTTTTAAACAAAATGGGTCTTCCTTTCTTCACCCATCTGCGCAGCCATTCTTTGCAAACTCGCAAAGTACTGGAAATAGTTATGAAAATAATCAAACGCAGCAACCTATACGTGGCAGTGCTGCTTGTAAACAATGTTTTAATAGCATGGGAAGTGATTTAGCCAACTCTCAAATGAAACTATGTTCACTACATACACTTAACCTTTCATGGGGGGCTTTTTTGGAGTTTCTTTTTTACAGTTCATCGTGCTTTACATCCAGCTGCGGCCATAAATTAGGCCAAGGGTTGGGTATTGTATTTATTGTATTTCCAAATACAGGAGGGGAGGTTACTGTAAGCATTACTGTGGAACAACTGACTATCTATGATATCATTATTCCCCCAGCAACCATGCCATCATGCGCTGAAGCTGTTAAATTACACTTGAGGAATGAGATGGAAGAAATGGAGCGATGTATCTTGAGTGTTTCCGCCGCTATACAGGCGATGATGGCAATGCAAAGACAGCAGCAGCATCATGTACCTTCGACTCAACCTCAAATATCTCCAGGAGCGAGAACTCCAAAACCGACCTTTTCTTTACTATTGAATGCACGTGGCTCTGCTATGGGAGAGGATCATCCTGCAGAGATTGTCGACGAAAAAGGGAAGGAGTTGCTGCAGCGTGCGGAAGAACTTCTCAAGTTGTTACAAACCATAAAAACTCTGGAAGAGTTAACAATATTGCGTCTCAATGAATTGGCAAACATAATGGTAGATTTTTTTGAATGGTATAAACATGGAATGGCTGGAGTTGAGCGACGCAACGGCAAGCCACCCGCTCTTGTGAGTGCCGCGTCGTTTGAGGATCATTACTGGACATATTGTCCACGAAGTAATTGTGGTATTCGATTAAATGAGCCCTCATCTATTGTAGCACAGGCTCTTCAAGCCTTAAGTCTTTCTTCTTGTAATCCTCATGAAAGCTCTTCAGGGGTTACTAGAATGGATGTGGCACACGTTCCTGAAGCTACAGCAGAGAAAAATGTGTTAAGTGATCTTGGTGATGATAATAATAATAATAATAGCGATACGGATACGAGCGATTCTGAAACAGATATGAAAGAACACACTCAGGTGTTGCTTGAAAATTCTATGGAGGTTGTGCTCGGTATTGAACCTTCCCTATCACCTGACACTCCACCTTCTTCATTATATATTCGTTCCACATGGGATGCATTGGACATTCTTAGTTGTAGAAGCCGAAGCGCCAAAACAACATTCAGACATGTCACAGAAGTGATTTTCCCTTGGGACAGGGCAGGGATGGCGATAGTGACAGTAGAAATGATGTTTCCGGAACAATTTACAGCTCTACAGTATCTTTATACGGAGGGGCGAATTGATAACATGTTGTTTTCTCTTTCCCGCTCTCGTGCCTTTAAATCAGAAGGGGGAAAAACCAAGACAGACTTTTTCATCACCCTCGATGAGAGGTTTTTAATGAAACAAATTAAGCAAGCAGAACTAAAGCATTTTGCTGAATTTGGTCCCAATTATTTTTCTCACATGTATCGCATGTATAGCAATTTGGGAAATAATAACCAAACCAATGATAATAATGATAAGGGTATGAATTCGCTTCGAGGAAGTGTTCTTGCGAAAATTTTTGGTGTGTTTTCTATACATATTCAGCGCAGCAAACGATGTTCAGAAACTCCAGCAGAAATACGTTATTATGTTTTAATGGAAAACGTTTTCTTTTCCAGTCACGTGGATGTCACCTATGATTTGAAGGGGAGTCAACGAAATCGCACAGCTGTGGAGGGATCATCCGTTCTTCTTGATCAGGACCTTGTGAGTACCCTTCAACGGGGGGCGTTTTTTTATTGCGACAATGACGTCAAGAGTGTTCTTATGGATAGTTTGATGTGTGATGCCCACCTGCTCTCGACGTCCTCCATCATGGACTACTCTATGGTTGCCGCCCTGGATGAGGAGGGCCGCCGGCTGCACCTTGGCGTGGTCGACTACCTCCACCCGTACACCGGCGTGAAGGTAATCGAGTCCAAAGTAAAGGCGGGGCTTGACACTGTGCTCGGGCACGCGGGGCGGGATCCGACAATCATCGACCCGGTTAATTACAGGAATAGGTTCGCACGGTGGCTGGATGGCTGTTTCTGCGGAGTGCCTGACAAGATATTTGCCACACGACGCGCGAAGGCGAAAGAGAATCCAGGAGAGAAAATAAAATTGACATGATATGCATTTCTATGGAACCTTCTGGGGGCTTCTTTTGTGGCTGTTCCTGCGGTTGTGCTCTTCCATTTCCCTACCCTGTTCCCCTTTCTCCAACCTCCTCGCCTCCACTTGCTACGAGGAAATTGCTAAAAGAGAAGGAAGAATCAGCCTTTTTGCCGAAGAAAACTATGTCACTAATCATCAAAATAATAATGTTCCTTCTCTTTATTTATTACATTATTATTACTATTATTATTTTCCTTTCATCTTTTTAAAGAAACATTACAAAGAGTATATATTACAAGGTTTAACCTACAAACAACACCACTGAATGGCATCGATCTTCGAATTATTTTCTTATTTGTACAAAGAACCCATTATAGAATTAAATATTTTTCTTATTCCTTTACTTCCTTTTCCTGCTTTACTTCATCGAGCTACGCCATCGCCCTTACGCACCCATTCCGCAACTCACGCGCCTCTGGTATTTGCACTTGGACACTAAAACTGGTAAACTGACCCACGTCCCGACTAAACACGAATGGCTCCACGCAGGCGCTCTCGCACAACCGGACAGGGGCATCCACGCGTGGCACCGAATGCACGCCACCGGCCCAAGGGATGTTGCGCTGCACACTCCGTGCGTCCAATCTCGGGGCGTTGATGCTCCCACACACCAAATGTCTCAAGACGGTGGGCCTCAAATCGCCCCTTCATCACCAGGGAAAGGGAAAGTGAAAGGGGAGAAGGAGAGGGAGAAGGAGAGGGAGAAGGAAAAGAGCGGGGTGGAGAGGGAGATGCGCCAGCGGGATGAGCCATCAGACCTGTTGAGTTTGTTTTGGCTATCAAGTTTGTGCGCTCATGGGGTACCTTGCCCTCGCGCACAAGAGTTTGTTTTTTCCATCAGAAGCAGGCGTCGCCAGCTGCCGGCATCCACAGCAGCAGCCCGAGGCAGAAGCATGCGCACATACAGATGTGCGTGTCTTCGCCCCTCTCTTTCTATCTCTCTCTTGCGCTTTCGGGCGGGCCCGTCATCAACTGACTTTACGGACAGGACGCCAGACAGGGCAAGATGAAGCGTGCACGCATCAGCGCGACGGGGGGGGGGAAGTGCCGCGTTGACTCGGGGGAAGCCAGGCGCCTGCGCTCTACTTCGGCAGAGGTGGAAGAGAGGCACGCTATGGCTACGGCACCGCAACGCACCAGGACCAGCCGCGTCTAGCTTGGACAAAGTTTTATCCTTGTCGGTCGGGGGAACGTGCAAACGTGCCGTCGGCAGTGTCACCCGCACAGTGTTACTGTTGAGTGGAGAGTGGAGGTGCGAATCCGGGCCCGACGATGCGCGGAATGCAATTGAACCCAGTCGGGTTGACCCAAGCCAAGCGATTGGCTCTCCGCAAGCTTCTCCACGATGAGAGTGTGGTCTTCCGTCTTGTCAGTGAGAAAAAAATGTCAGAGCTCGATGTGCGTAGTTTCGCCACCCCTGGCTATCAACATCACGGAATTGATCGCTCCTCGCGCGGTGGCGGCGTGTCGATTCTCATCCGGGTTGATTTGCCAGTGGGGATCGGTCCAGCCGTGGTGGCCAGCATAGAGGTATTGCAAAGCTACGACTCACGTGTCCGAGGAAATGTGCGCCGCATCCCACGTCAGCGTATTGCCCTCCTGGTCGCAGCATCACTTCTACACATTGGGACGCACTGGGAGCACATGAAGGTGCACACATCATCGGTGCGGGCTCTAACGCACACGCGTTGGTTTGGAATCGCGCGATCCCGGAAGATGCTCGGGGGACCACGCTGGTGCAATGGTGTCTTGACAATCCATGCGCCATTGCTAATGCTGGGGCCCCACAAGATACACACAAGGCGCAGGTCGTCGTCACCGGACGTGACGCTTTCCCTCAAGTGCCTGGCGTTAAATTGGACATCAAAGTTTTCTCCACACAGCAACCACCACTACACCTTCTATGACGCAGTCATGGGCCATGATGGCAACCCCATTAAGGAGTCACGCAGCCACAGACGACTCTTCTCTTGGAAGAAGGTCAAATGGTTCACGTTCCACAGAGTACCAAACAGAAGGCTGAAGATGAAAAAAACACAATGTACATACCATAGAGAGGGACGTTGCGGAGGCCATCCGAAAAGCCACAACAGTAGCCGTCCCACGAGGCGAAGGGAAGTGCCCCATGCTCTGGGCAACAGAGCTAACGCGAGCAGGGAAAGAGATTGACCAGTGCACTGGCCCTCTTAAACGCAACCATCGCGCACGCAGACTCCGCGGGATGATGAAACGCTTTGCCTCTTGTCGCTGGCAATCCTCATGCTCCAAGCCGTCGGTTTCCAACGGCGACAGCTGACATGTCGTGAAGAAAGTATACGCACCACGTCCACTCAGCACACCAGCTGTCAAGTTGGGCAACACAGTTCTCACGATGCACCCGCAGGCAAACCACTTCATGCGCCTGTACAGTAAGAGGTCCAAGTGACACCCGAATGCACAGCTCCCTTTCCCGTCCGCGTTCAGGATTCAGAGTTCATACCAATAACGATGGCCGAACTGAACAGGGCACTCGTACTCCTCCCAAACGGCTCCACCCCAGGTCCAGACGACATCCACGGAGAATCCCTTCGCCATCTAGGAATGCGAGGCGAGAGGGCTCTTCTTAATTTATTTAACTAGGGTCTCCGCACAGGCATACTGCCCAATAGCTGGAAACACGGGGTGATCATCCCACTCCTGAAACCGAGGAAAAAAGCCACAGGCCTTGATTCCTTCCGCCCCATCACCTTAACCGACTGCATATCCAACGCCATGGAACGTACCATTGCAGCACGCATCCATGAAGTCATCGACACAAAACTGACGCCATACCAGTCCGGCTTTCGGTCTGGCCAATCTACTATGGACCAACTGCTTCACCTCCGAGCGACCTTCCACCGCCCACAGGCAGCAACAAGAACAGGGGCCATATTTGTAGACTACACGAAGGCCTTTGATACAGCTGACCACGATAATAAGATCCACCAACCAATGCAGGAACTTTCCGTGCCACTGCATCTCATACGGTGGTTGGCCTCGTTCCTGGCAGGGAGAGCGGCCCTGGTCAAGGTGAAAAAGACGGAATCCGAGCGAGCCCACTTCCAACGTGGCATCCCCCAAGGAACGGTACTGGGACCGTTACTGTTCATCATAGTGATGCACTCCCTAAGTATCAAACTCTCACGAGTCCTCTCACTTCATAACGGCTTCTTGGCGGACTATTTGGCCCCCATAGCCACGCACATGGGCCGCGACATGATCAACAACACACTGCAACTTGGTCCCACGCGGTATCCAAATGGTCGCGGGAACACTGTCATGTACGCATGATCACTCCGACCGTATATTCATGAATTGGTGCTGTCGTGCATTTTGGTGCACTTTACAATTCTACATCATATAACGTGTCACGCTCTTCTACTTACTAGATCCTCCTCCGACACCCCCCTTAACACTAGACAAGTGTAGAACGCAGCGCGCACTTGGCTGTAACGTACTTCGTACTCTCTCACCATCACAACACGAGGAAGATGCACTACAGCATGCACTAAGGCGTGGTCGTGGTATCCACGTTCAGGTGTATGTGCTGGGTCCTAACGGTAACAATGTACATGAGGGACATACCCAGTGTGCTGCATCTATCGAAGCCAACACTTAACACTATACTACACCGTATTCGGGCGGAGCATGCGAACTGTAGCCTGAGGGTTGGTCTCTTGGGCTAACTGGTGGCTCGTGTGGTGGGTAGCGGTGTGAGGGGATGCCAAGTTTCTGGGTGCGAAGCTGGGAGAGAGTTGTGGTGGTGGGAGCGCAGTGGAGTAAAGGACGATTCTGGAGCGCAAGGAAGCATATTAGGGCCTGCAGGGGGCAACAAGTTAAGGAAGCATGGGAGCATGCAGAGCAGGAGTCGGTGAACGGCGTGCTTAGACTATACCGGGTTTGGACGGGTAGTTGCGGGAGGGGGTATCGGCCGGAAGCCTTAAGACGCGTGTGATGTGAGACACGTGTGCAGGGGAGTAGTAAGGTGAGACAACTATGAATGAACAGTAGCACGGTCCCAGATAGTGCCAGTTCCTTAGGGGGACGCACGCACTTGTTGATTGTGAGGGACAGTCACGTGCAAGTTCGTGTGTTTGTATCCGTCTTTTTCACCTTGACCAGGGCCGCTCTCCCTGCCAGGAACGAGGCCAACCATCGTATGAGATGCAGTGGCACGGAAAGTTCCTGCATTGGTTGGTGGATCTTATTATCGTGGTCAGCTGTATCAAAGGCCTTCGTGTAGTCTACAAATATGGCCCCTGTTCTTGTTGCTGCCTGTGGGCGGTGGAAGGTCGCTCTGAGGTGAAGCAGTTGATCCATAGTAGATTGGCCAGACCGAAAGCCGGACTGGTATGGCGTCAGTTTTGTGTCGATGACTTCATGGATGCGTGCTGCAATGGTACGTTCCATGGCGTTGGATATGCAGTCGGTTAAGGTGATGGGGCGGAAGGAATCAAGGCCTGTGGCTTTTTTCCTCGGTTTCAGGAGTGGGATGATCACCCCGTGTTTCCAGCTATTGGGCAGTATGCCTGTGCGGAGACCCTAGTTAAATAAATTAAGAAGAGCCCTCTCGCCTCGCATTCCTAGATGGCGAAGGGATTCTCCGTGGATGTCGTCTGGACCTGGGGTGGAGCCGTTTGGGAGGAGTACGAGTGCCCTGTTCAGTTCGGCCATCGTTATTGGTATGAACTCTGAATCCTGAACGCGGACGGGAAAGGGAGCTGTGCATTCGGGTGTCACTTGGACCTCTTACTGTACAGGCGCATGAAGTGGTTTGCCTGCGGGTGCATCGTGAGAACTGTGTTGCCCAACTTGACAGCTGGTGTGCTGAGTGGACGTGGTGCGTATACTTTCTTCACGACATGTCAGCTGTCGCCGTTGGAAACCGACGGCTTGGAGCATGAGGATTGCCAGCGACAAGAGGCAAAGCGTTTCATCATCCCGCGGAGTCTGCGTGCGCGATGGTTGCGTTTAAGAGGGCCAGTGCACTGGTCAATCTCTTTCCCTGCTCGCGTTAGCTCTGTTGCCCAGAGCATGGGGCACTTCCCTTCGCCTCGTGGGACGGCTACTGTTGTGGCTTTTCGGATGGCCTCCGCAACGTCCCTCTCTATGGTATGTACATTGTGTTTTTTTCATCTTCAGCCTTCTGTTTGGTACTCTGTGGAACGTGAACCATTTGACCTTCTTCCAAGAGAAGAGTCGTCTGTGGCTGCGTGACTCCTTAATGGGGTTGCCATCATGGCCCATGACTGCGTCATAGAAGGTGTAGTGGTGGTTGCTGTGTGGAGAAAACTTTGATGTCCAATTTAACGCCAGGCACTTGAGGGAAAGCGTCACGTCCGGTGACGACGACCTGCGCCTTGTGTGTATCTTGTGGGGCCCCAGCATTAGCAATGGCGCATGGATTGTCAAGACACCATTGCACCAGCGTGGTCCCCCGAGCATCTTCCGGGATCGCGCGATTCCAAACCAACGCGTGTGCGTTAGAGCCCGCACCGATGATGTGTGCACCTTCATGTGCTCCCAGTGCGTCCCAATGTGTAGAAGTGATGCTGCGACCAGGAGGGCAATACGCTGACGTCGAGATGCGGCGCACATTCCTCGGACACGTGGACCGTAGCTTGCAAATACTCTATGCTAGCTACCACGGCTGGACCGATCCCCACTGGCAAATCAACCCGGATGAGAATCGACACACC